>VNJU01005665.1:0-18344 GCA_008042675.1 Drosophila seguyi | reverse complement strand
ATAAAAAACACAAAAGTTATTTACTTATCAGTTTGTTATCATTTTGGCAGCTAGCAACAGGAGCTTCCCAAAAAACAACAACAAAACTAATGAGCGCAAGAAACTAACTCCCGTGCGCAAGAAAGAGAGGGTTATCTCTGTCTCTGTCTTGCACACGCAAGTGCATGAGATGGTGGTGGTTTTGAAAAGAGCGAGTTTGTTTACATTTCTCTAATAGGCAAAAGTCGCGATCAGCTGATTTTTGTTTATCGTTGTCAAAGCCATGACAAAGAAGAAGCGTAAAAAGGATGAGAGCAACCAAATGGCTAGAAAGGTACAGAGATAGAACTGAACCAATGGATAGAAGGAGATAGCATGGCATGCTGTATTTTTTTACAGGGTATATAACAGTCGTTCACGAACGACTGTAGCTTTCTTACTTGTTTTAAGATGTAATAGTCATCTCATTCAAAAATATTAAAATTAGTCTGTTAGTCTGAGTTTTAAATATTTTTGTTAGAAATATATTCTTTTTTAATTTTAATTTTTACCACCAAGAAGCTATAAAATATATGCATAAGAATTTTAAATCAATTTTTTAATATACATTTTTTGGATAAATCGAAATATTTCAAATATTATAACTTGGCCAAAAATGCTTTAATTTCCATTCGGTAAGATTTTCTGTGTTGGTTTTTATTAGGTTAATAAATCTGTATACCGAGTTAACTATTTTTCAAAAATAAATTTTTTGTTAATTTTTAAAAAATTTAATGATGTAACCCCTTATAAAATGTTGAAAAAATTTAAAAAAAATTCTATTTCCCGTATATGGCTAGATCGATTTGCTTGTTTATGCTGATCAATAATATATATGATTTATAGGGTCGGAAATGACTCCTTCACCTTCTTTCAAACTTTTAACTAAAATTATAATCTCTGAAGGGTATTAGGTAAACAACATTTTTATAGTCATATTTATTAATAAACTTAGCTTTTTTTTGAGTGTACAATAGCCCACAAAAATCCTAATGATTGTCTCATTCTATATTTACCGAAAGCAACAAATGACGCATAATTACAATACTTTTGGCTAACATACAATGTAAATAAAACTAATTCCAGTGATTCAGCTTCCGCGTAATTACTGGCGTTGACCGACACCTATTTTGTAATTGTTAACTAGTTGACAAGTACTGTTTACATATTTATTTGTTTAAACTATAAGCTATTCACACTTGAGATCAGTTTAAACATTGACTTTGCCACCTGACAAAAATATTTGTGAAAGGAAAACTTTTCCAGGGAACTTGCTTTCCGGAAAAAAAGGCAAACGAAACTGTTTAAATCCCTTCGCAAATAGAAGTATTGACTTTAACCTAATACAGACTTGATGTCAGTTAATAAATTTAGCCAAGTTTAATCTATATAGCAAAGGGCCCCACCTAAGCAAACAATATATTTCATTGACGACAACTTCCATTGACTGACTTGGATGGATGCGATTACACGGAATGTCGTTGGCCCAAGGCAAGCCTCCTCCAGCCATCCATCTGCCTTCACCCTTGTTTATTAAGCCATCAAACACTAAACGATGGACAGGACAATTCCATTTCCCCAAGGACAATGACCGAATCTCCCTACTCAAGTTTCCGTTTACTCACCGATGGTGGCAATGTTGAAGATGGTACCGACCACGGCCATCAGCAGGATGGTGCCTAGGTTGTCAAAGAACAATCGATTGGGCATAAAGTAGCCGGCGTCCAGGATAATCGGTGGCAGCATATAGAAAAAGAAGGTATTGGGCGTCAGTGGCGATACGGCGACATCTGTGCAGAAATAAAGCACCACGCCGATGACCACGCCCACGACAATTAGCAGGCAGGACTCGGGGAAAATAAGATGCAGCTTGGGCGTCATATGGAAACCTGAAAGAAAAGTATTTAAAAATTATAAATAGTACGTACAAATTATTACTAGATAAACAGGGAAATTCTGAAACGCAATTTTTGGTGTAACTACAAGTGTGTGTGGGAGAGACGTTGCCCCGAATATTTTCCTTAATTACAAAATGCGCAGCCATAAAAGCAAAAATATTCCCTTGTTCGCTTTGGGAATGATGGGGAATTTGCATGCAATTTCTTGGTACTCATTTTTGCCCTTTGACCTCTTCTCCTTTTGTTGTTCTCTGCCATTCGGCTTCTAGTCCTTTTTGTTTCAGCAAATATTTTGGGTTCAAGGGCAACCGAAAACCGAAGGATAATTATGCTTTGCAAATAGGGTACGCAAAAAAAAAGCCCAGAAAGGAGGAAATTATTCGCAAAAAAAAGGTAGGATTTTAATTTGCATTTTTCTATGAGAAATTTAATGGATGAAATTTGGAAGCGGGTCAAAGAAATATTTTAATTTAAATATTTAAGAGAAGAGTACTTGAGCAAATTTAAAATAAGTACTTTTTTTAAACTTGTATTAAAACAATTTTTACAGGGCCTAAAACCATAGCTATCTATTCAAAAACAAATTATTTTCTTTGTAGAAAATGTAAAGGTTTTAGTTTAAGCCTTTAAATTTAAATAAATAAAAATAAATAAATGGTTATAGAAAGAAATAAATAAATAGAAACCCATAAAGCTGATTTACGTAAGGCTTCTAAAAATAGGAACTAAATATAAACAATATACAAAAGGTTTATCTTTAAATATAATATTTATTATGGGTTTTATTTTAAGTATTTTCTGTCCAAAATTCTATTAGTTATTCTGCTATTATCCCTGCAACCCACATTAAACTTGCATAACTATCTTGCCCCTGAAACTTGGGGTTCTTAAATAACATTTCCCATCGCCAACTAACCTTATCTGGCCCTAAACACTCCCCTTCATTTTCTCGTTAAGTGCCAAGCCTCTCAGTTTACAATCGACCTTCGTTGAAGTTTTTTTTTTATTCTGTTTCTACATTGGCAATAATTTAAGCCCTATTTTCGGGCCTGTTAGCCTCTTCTGCCCGCTGGCCACTGATTCAATTGCAGCGGAAAATTTCGTGCGGCCATCGCACTTGAAAATAGAAATTGTAATGGAAAAACAGGGAACTGGCGCCAGGGTCCTTGAGGGGTCGGTGTGTGTGTGTGGAAAATGGATTTTCTCACTCTCTCACTCAAGACAAGGTTAGGGGCAGGGCCACTAGATAAACCTGTCCAGGCCGAGGACCTTCCAAAAAATAAGAGGAAATTTTGAAAATCAGATAACCAAAAAACCAGTAAAGGTAATAAAGTCTCGAGGGGCTTAAAGTAAATGATAAATGCACGCGCCGCCTGTGGCAGGCCCAATTGTTGCTCGGGGGGGAAGGCAGCAGGGCAGGGTCAAGGCCCCAAAGTTCTGCGGCTTGTTGCACACGCAGTCGGCGTGGTCTTATGCAATGTCCTTCGGCCAGGACTCACATTCACACCCACTGAACAGACACACACGATTACGTTACGTCGCCGACGACTACGACGACGACGAGGACGACTTGACGCAAATCTGCATGACGATGATGGCGTCGCCAGTCGTAGAAGAATTACATAAACCATATTGATTTTGCCTGGCAACAAGAGCTCAGGAAAAAGTGGAAAGACACCCACGCCGAGGAGCAGCAGCAGAAGCAGGAGCAGCTCTGGCTCCGAAGGGGAAAAACGAAAAAAGAAAAGGATGCGCGCCGCAGCTCATGGGAAACTTCGTTTTTCCGGCAAAAAGCACTGATTGTCCGCTGATTAGGCAGAAGCTAATCCTGCTATATTTGCGCTAATTGGACAAGTCTCTGGGAACTGGCTTAAATACTGTAACTTTTTGGAGGTTTAAGCTTAATTAAATCTGAGAATATATAATATATATATATATATGTATATTGTAAAAATATATTTTGAAGTAGTATTTTCCCTATATGGACTGCCAAGTAATAAGCTTTCAATATATATTTTAGTTTATTAATGAAGCATTTACCTTAAACTACTTATATATTTTAATGGGCCATAAAAACAACTTCATATTTAAGCAAATAATTAAATACTTAAAAACAAAAATGGAATTTAACTTGGAAAACAAGATATTTCTATACCCTTAAAACTGCAATTGGAGCAGGAAACACATCTACGATACAAATTAATTCATTATGCCGTGAAAAACCTTTGCTTTTTTTTTTAATATGGTTAAAAAACTGCATACTAAACTTAACATTCAAATCTACTAACTTTCAACATTTTAAAAATTAAAATTTTTGTGAATTTTTGATAATCTTAATGTTTATAATTTTTTTATAATTTTGTTATTTTCTGTCCTAATTTTAATTGGCATTAAAAGTTTTCATATTGAATTTAAAATTATTTGAAATTAAAATTTGTATACATTTTTGACGGTTTTAAAAATGTGACCCTTTAAAAAATTAAAAAAAAAAATTTTTTTTAATAGTTCCCTCCTAATATGTCTAGATCGACTCGGCCGATGATGCTGATCAAGAATATATATGGTTTATAGGATGGAAAATTTTTTCTTTACTGTCTTGCAAGCTTTTGACTGACCCTACAAAGGTATTAAATATTACAACAATTCTAAAACGCAGTAGAAAATTACAAGTAATAGAAAAATAAAAATAATTATATATAATACCAAATTATAATATAAAACCCACAATTTCCCCGCTTAAAAATAATGAATTTAATAAGAAAACAAACTTTACTTACCAATTTTCGCTATACTGGCCGACAGTATCCATATGCCAATGATAAAGGGCGTCTTAACTCGGCCAAAATCCACGCTGGACAGTGGATAACGGGTCATCTTGTGGCCATCACTGCCATGGCCCTCCTCATCCTTGGCCTTCTCCTCCTCACCAGATTTCAGTGCTTCGGCACGTGGCAATCGCAGGGTGGGTGTGGCCTCCGCCAAATCCACATCCAAGGCGGTTGTCTGTGGCAGCTGGTTTTTTTTGGGGCAGGAAGGAAGTGTAAAATAATTCTGGCATTAGCGGTTTTATAATTGGCAAACATCTAAATCTAGAGAGGGAAGGGGGAATATTGATAAATGCGCTTTGGTGTTCCCAATACCCGCCAAAGTAAATATCAAATATTTACATGGTTCTGGCCTAAACTGCCGAGAATAAAATCCAGATCCCAGATCCCAGACCCCTCTCCCCGGTGGGAATATCGGGGCTAAGTTCCTTCATTTGTGGCGGGGAACTCACGCCATCGAAAATTACAATCAATTCCATTAATGACGCATGCAAGCGAGCGTACAGAACACGGAGTGTCAGCGCTTTTCTTTCATTTTATTTTTTGTTTGCCGACTGAGTCGTCAGCGTGTTTCCACAATGTCTGTCTGAGCATAAAACTCCGAAACAAACCCATTTGAAAAGTTGATCTAGGTCAGTGTGAGGCAACTATAGCATGTTGTGTGTCAGCGGTTCAATGAATATTAAATCGCGCACTGAGGTTAATCAGTTTGATACTTTCCAAAGACATTGAAATATATTGGTATGTATGTATATATGGTAATTAATTGGGGCTTCCCACAATTATAACTGGGGCTTCGTCCACAAGTTCATTATCGATATGTATTTATAGGGACAAGAGAAACCTTTTTTCACAAACGGAATGTGGGTTTAATAAATCAATCTTTACTCGGAATAACGATAAGAAGTCATGGGGTTGATGTTTAGATAACCTTGGTCATGGGTTGTGTCTGTTCCTTTAAAAGGAACATCAAAAGGGTTTTTTCCTTTTTACCAATCATAAATTAAAGGGAATGTCTGACACTATCTAGAACCTTAGATTGTATATAAAGCTTCTATATTGTTAGTAAATAAAACAAGTAAAGACTTGGAAATTTATCTCTAATTTAAGTTATTTTGTACTTTAAAAGCATGCCTCTTAAATTGAATTTATTGTCTACTTTAATACTTTATTCATTGAAAAAAAGTACAGATTTAATATTCTGAAAATATTCTTCCTGAACCTAAATTATTTTTACAAAGCTGCCAGCGCCCAACGTAGTTGAAAATATTTAATAGCATTACACAAACTACAAGTTCACAGCACATTTTCAGAGATTTCTCACATAAACTAGTCGATATTGCATTAGATTTATCAGTAAATTGCTTCAATTAACAGTTTAGTTTATGACACTTGAAAGCTTAACTAGCAAAAGGCAGTAAAACATTCCTAAACTGAATTATAAATGAATTTATAAATCCTTTTTGTTGGCAAAAATAAACTTGTTAAAGTCAAAAAATAAATACTTAAAGACCTCAGAGACAATCCCCTAAAATTTAAGGAGAAACCATAAATCTTTAAGCACTAAAAAAGTGCATGGATTCGACTCTTAAAAATTGTGATAAAATTTTTATAGTCTCTTAAAATTTTTGCTTTAAACCAGGCTCCACTGTGAAGGTGAAGGCTAGCCGTAAATGCAATCGAGTTAATAGCTTTCGTTGCACACAACACACACACCGGATGTGCGGTAATGCCAGGACTTAATGGCTGTTCAACCGGATTTGGGATTTCGGAATTCGGATTTTGGCTATGGCTTTCAGGGGTACTTACATTTAGTTGGGTGACCGCATCCGTAGCCGCAGACGCAGCACTATCCTTGCCTGGAGCCATGCTCACGGCACTCGTGTTGGGCCTTCCCTGGGTGAGTCCCAGGACGAGGAATACAAAGCCGAGGAGCAGCATCCTTTTGCCCCAGAGTCCACTCCTCCTCTGCCGGGTAGATGTGCAGGTTGCTGGCGTTCCTGTTCTTGGGTTTTGTGTTTTGGTTTCGTCGCTCGGTGGTGGTGGTTGGGGTTGGGGATCGGGATTAGCTAGCTGGGGATATCTGGGGGGGATTTTGTTCCTCCAGCAGGCACGCCTGGCCAGATTCATCTGCTGCTGCAGCGCCGGAGTGGCACTGTCGTAGTCCTGCTCCGTGCGTTGCTTACTCATCGTTTCGTGTTCCTTGAATTCCTCCTCACTTTCCCGACGATGATCCTGGCATGCTAGTTAGTGTCCTTCTATTGTGGTTCGTCTCCTTTCGTTCGGTTGTGTATCTCTGCAAGGAAAGAGTTTAAAAATAATGTTTATTTTTGACTTGACTTAATTTCGGTTATCACAGCGCCTCAATAACTCGACCGACCTGCCGCAATAACCAATTGAAACTGGTTAAAACCCACGAATATAACCCAGCTCGAAGACTTCTGGCCGATAATCTCAGACCCATTCACCGAAAAATCACACGTTTATATTTGTTCTTCACATACGCATCGCTTTCGGGTTAAATCTCTTTGATTTTGGTTTTTTTCTTTTGCAAAATATGAAATGTGCTAAAATTTAAGCGCAATTTTCAATCGATTTTGGCACGTGATTTTCTACAAACCACGGCTTAAGTGGGTGTGGATTTATTTAGTCAGCTGAATATAGTATTCAGAAATGAGATCATTCATTTACCTAAATTATTCAGTGTTATATTTTATTATTACTTGTTATTTAAAGAACTTTCTTTGGAACGTGATAAAAATAAAATTTGAATAAATAGATTCTGTGCTCCGTTTCGATATTTATCGGAAAAGTAGCTATATAAATCGATATGTGATCGAAATATTGGTATTCTTTATGATATATGGAATATTATAAACATTTAAAAGATATTTTAAATGTGAGACATATAGTAAATATTACCTATATCGATAATTAAACATGAAATATGATATTTTGATTTTTAAGATATTTAATCGATATTTAAAATGTTATGATTTTTAAAAGTGAAAAACGATTTCTTGTCAATATATCATATAATGCTTTTCCTCTTTACAACATTCCCATTGTTTTTCTTTTATAAATTAAGCTTATAAAATTCGATTTATAAAGGTAAATGATATAAGTTTTACCAATTCCTGAGCCTCCTATAAACACGAAAAAGCTCCCGTTTATTTCCATTGTTAATTCGCAATCAATTTGCAATAAATCCAGTTAAAGTTCCATTGTTTACCCACTTGGCCATTTGGTTTGCCTCAAGATCTATATAGTCTACATCAATTTCCATCAGGCATTTCAATGGACAATATTGATTTTTCGAACTGGTTGGATCCAGTGCACTTAGCGCCATGCGAAATTAGCGAGTTGATATCAATCGTAAACATGGCAATAAACCAGAGTAAACGAATGTCGAGTTTCCAGCCAGCAGTTGGTCCTCAGCACTCGCGATAAGAACTGATTTCGAGCCAAATGGCGAAATTAAATTAGTAGAAGTAGCAGCAGTGAGGCTTATCGATCGAGTGTTTAAATAAACGGAATATAAAGCAATTGTCCGCCACAAGTGTCACACATCTCATTTGGGAAACTGATAAATTGGAGGGCAATGTACCGAAGCGATTCCCTATGTAATTTTCCAACTCAAGTTCCCTTCGGGCAATTGAATCTTGTTATTTTGTCATTATATAAAATTGATGGTCAATTTAGGTTTGTTGATAGGTCTCGAATTTCCTGGGATTTTCCTAGGATTTACCACAACTAACTACATTGTTGGAGGTGACAAGTGTTGATTAGATTAGCGATTACCAAAAAGTTTTAACTTCAGCGACTTTGATTGAAGGCTGTTCACAGTTTACCAACTAAAATCGGCTTAAATTGAATGCTTAACATAATTGCCCACAAAATCTGCCAGAAAACAAAGTGGCATTAGTGCAAAATCGTTTGATATAATTAAGTGCTTAGCTTAAGAACAGTGGAGAGTATTTAAAGCTTGTGGAAATTAAGAAGATAAATGTGTCAAACTTAAAAAGGTTTTATTGCTTTATTCAAGTTTTTACCATTCTTTTAAATGAAAATAAATTGTAAAATGTCTCTATTAAGAATTCTTTTTACAAACAGAACATGGAAAGTGAACTTTATGACGCCTAGAGGAAACCCGGCTCAAGTTTCTGTTGCAAGGTTACACTTTTGACTGCAACTTCCTTGAAGTTTCATAAATACAAAAAAGAGCATACCAACTTTTTGCATTATCAATTGAAAGCTTTACTTATTCTTTAGACCACTGTAGATTCTCCTGTTTCTCTTTCCAGATATGGCCTCAACTCTGACCCGAGAGTCCATGGCCAGAAGTCCTTGGGCTGGAATGAATTGCGCCATGATTTAATTGATTTCTTCGCACATCGCCGGCCACCAGACACCACCCAGAAAATGTGTGTTAATATTTAATTTGAGTTTAGTTTATGCTCCACAGAGCTCCCCACTTTTGGTCCACGCCCCTGGGCTATAGACGTGAATCGGATTGACGCCCCAGCACCCTTCGATTCAGCTCAACCATAAATTTGTGTGTTTATTTTGGCCAGTGCGGGCGGGCGACTAATTCCCGATCCAAACGTAAATATTTGTGGCAAGGATTTTCGGTCTTTCATGGCCGGAGGGGGTACCGTTCAGTTCAAGTTTAGCCAGCGGAAGCAATTTATATTTCAAAGGTCAAACGATATTCGAAAAGACCTATACTATATAGATTGGCGAAAAATAACCAATTGGGAATACCACATACATCTAATATGTGAATGCATGATGTATATTTTGGCCAGATACCAAGAAAGTGTATGGTCTGTCCACGCCAAACACATTATTATTTTTTTTTTTTTGCAAGGAAAATATTGAAAAACGTCAAAATAATTTATATATTTATTTTTATAATACCAAGGCACTGGCACTGTACCTGGAATAGAAAGTATGGCATTGACTGAGGCGGAGGAACCTTGAAATGGAAAGAGTATAAGAATACTTTATGTACCCCTTCAAGTGTTATTATAATAGTTTTTAATTTTAGTTTAGAATACAAACTAAAAATCAGGTTTACGAGACTTTAGAGAACAAAGATGTATTTGTGGCGACTGTACCAAAGTTTACTTTCCTTTCCTGTAAGATATGGTAACACTAAATATGGAACAAGTTGCTTTTGCAGTGACTGTACCAGAAATAAACCTTTAACTTGTAGTGGTTTTAATCGATTTTACTTTACAACTTTTTTAGCCAAAGGAACAGCAAAGAATTTTGTTGTTCTTGCTTGTCAATCTGCCGCCCATTAATGTCAACTCTATTTGGTTTGTTTTTCCCACAGGTTCCTGAACTTTGGCCCGTCTCTTTTGAGGTTACACTCTCTGCAGCAAATCGATAAAATGCGAAACAATGGAATATGGAAAATGCCATCACGGTTACAGGGCGAAATTATTTATAAACAAATCAAACTCAATTGATTTGTGAAAAATGCATCAGTGACTGCAACAACAGACAGTGCAGAATACGAACCGGTGGGAAGCAACTTGAACTGGTTCAAGGCGATTATCCAAAGCCCCAAAGTGGGACGACTGTATTTAACTTGGCCCATAACCGAGCCAGTGCATCTGGCAGCCAGACCAATTTAAGGCGGAAAATATCATAAAATGCTTATTATTAACAGAGAATGAACGAGTAACTTGAATAATGACTGTTTACGAGCGAAAGAAAAATAAAAGAAAAATCCATTTGGATGGGTTTCCTGCATCCGTAAATTATTTTTACTGCCGTGAACATGTTGCAGCAAAAATAGTTTTCCATTAGTTTTATATTCACTGCTAGATTTTATTTCCTTTTGCAATTTTTTCCTTTTTTTTATGCAAAAGCGGAAGCCAACAGGTTGGTTGGATGGCATATTGTTATCTAGTTAAAATGAACTCCAAGAGATAGGGAAAACATTTGAATGGATTCCGTTGAAAAAAAGGAATTTAATATTTATTGGCATTATGCAGTCAAGTGCTTAAGCTGATATAGGAAATATTATTTATTTACTGGCACGACTATTGTTTCTGCACCTGTGTCATTGTAAATAACATTTGCAGGTTTGTTAAATTAAAATTTCAAATTACAGAGTTATTTTTGCATGACCAAAGATAATATATTGAATATGAAGTAAGATGAGTAACACTTTTTAGAGATTAGTTCAATTAACTAGAAAATAATATTTAAAATTCATTCATTCATTCATTCATTTTTCATTACTTGATGTTAGTTTACTCTCTTAATTGATTTCATTTAACATTTTAAGTCTCAAAGGTGTTTTCCAGTGAGTATCCATTAAAATTTCAGCCACATTCCTCATCCTAAACCTAATTTAACTTGACATGTTCAATTACAAAAGTCAATTTTACTCTGTTCAAGGAACATTACACATCAGCCTCCTCTTCATCTTCTTTGGAAAACATTGCGGGTGGTATTTTGTCATGTGCAGACCCTTTTTGGTCACACACATCTACATAAAAGAGTTGGAAAAGTAAATTTACATAAATGCTTATATATGATATATAAAAAAAGAGTCAAAAAATAAAAGGAAAATGGCTACAAACTGAACAGCAAGAAATTGAGACAAAAATCATTTTGCGGTTGCCAGAATTTCGGACTTGGTTTTCCTCACCGACTGACTGACTGACTGACAAGTGGGATTGATGTTGAAAAAAAGGAACTCGAATCACAAATGGCATTGAAATTGCCCGTTGAGGGTTTCGTTATATTCGTTGATATATATATATAAATATATATATATACGCACAATCATATATATTGTGTTAGGGACAACCATCAAGATGGTCGATAAGGGTGTCCACCCTCAGCTGGGATTCCTGATTTTGTTGAAAACAGGAAATACTGATTGCAGACTTTTGATGAAATGTGCTAAATCGAGTTTCATCATAAAGAGTAAGCACCTTTATAAAAGGCAGACTAACTTTGATGATTTAATATATTAAATAAGGAAATATTTTAGTTGAAAGCTTGAAAATAGCAGCAAATCTTTGAGTTTATAAATTTGACTAGCTATTACTAGTTTTGAAATATAATTTTTTGATTGTCTTTACAAAGATTTATTGATTAAGTTTTGATAACGGAATTCTCACTTATAAAATACTTTCAGCTGGACTTGTATCTTTATCTAAGAAATCCCCCAGCAAAACATTCTAAAATTAGCAATAACTCCTACCTAAACTTCCGTACTTTGAACGTGCCCAAGTTCGCTTTGAAATTTAATCTGACCACCAAAACTTTAAGTCCCCCTGCTTAGAGTAGGCTTTAAAAAACCTAAACAATTATTTTAAGCACACTACTTAACAAATATTTACTTTTATCTACACTAAAAACTAATTCCCTCAATGAGATCACCCTATATGGACTTTTGATAAAATATTTCCAGCATTTGGTCAGTTCCAAACTGGACGTAATTATAAGCTTAAAAATCGATTTTGTATATTTTTTTTCCTAAGGTTCCTAAATGGATTTTTTGGCAGAGCTTTTGGTATGTTTGGCTACTTGAGATATTGTTCTACTGATAGTAAATACAAATAATTTGCGTATCACACAAAAAGCATTATTACATCGATTTGTGCTCAAGGTCTCTAATGATGACGACTCATCATAAATCAAATATTTTTCTTCCCTTACACACACAAGGACACGTCAAATTTTATCAGATGGAATAAATGCGTATAAATGAGCATTAGTTTTGGTGGTTTATATTGTCAAAGTGATATAGACACTGACCAGCCGGTGCAACTATTTTTGATTGATGGAGCCCAGAAAACCATTTTGTTGGGTGTAACAATAATATTTTTTCTAGGAAGAATATCATGACACATTTTACCGCGTAATTATTTACACTTGTTGCTCAGTGTACCGACTAATTGGTATTCTTTTTTACAACAACTACTGACCAGAGATAAATGGGTACAAATTATTGAAACACGTTAGGTAACAAACGAATAATGTTTACATAAATGTTCAGAGATAATTTTCAGCTGTATCTATGCCCCTGCCCGGCCATATCTTAATTTATTGGCTGATAATTGATAATGAAATCAACTTGATTGACGATTTAATCCCAATAACACATTTTTTAGACATTTCGACCGACGCTCTGAGTCGCATATAGATAGCTATCTTGTACATATGCAAGTTTATTTATATAGACGCCTATGTATGACTATAAATATTTGTTTATGCATGTTTGCTTTAATATTACGAGGGTCTAGACTCTAGACTCTAGGCGGAAGAAACACGTTTCGGGACCAATCAACCGAAGGCCGCCTGAGTCATATTTTATTTATTAGAAAATTTTAAAATATAAATATGGTATTATCAAAGAATCTTTGGATTATTGAGAAAATGTATATATATTTTTTATGTTTTAAAAATAAAAAAAGTAATATATTTTAATATCTATGGGTCAAAAAGATTGTCAAATTAATAGAAATATAATTATTTGTTGTTTAAATAAATTTAAAAGACTATTCTTTCCAGACTCTTTAAAGTGAACTGTTTCTGCAACTCCTAGATACATTGCAATACTGGAATTTAAAGATGGAATCTCTAAATGAGATGACTCGGCAGAAAAAACATCCAAGAAATATAGAAAAGAGCGCGAATGGCATAAAAATATGTTGCTATGCTGTTCCGTTGTTATCAGCTTGGCAACAAAAAAATATGTAGAATAGCATTACATATGTTTCTACTAGAAATATGTACATATGTACATACAGATGTTCATGAGTATTTTGGAATGCGAAACGAATGGGAGCGAATAAGTAGAGCAGAGCGAATGGAGAAGGGAAATGGGTGGAAAAACAGAGCCGGCAAAAGACCAAAATAAACTCAAGTGCACTTTAGCTAGACGTAAAAAAATAAATAATAGAGGAAAAATGCCTGTCGTTGGAAAGGTGAAAATATAAAAGATGGCTAAAAATAACCAGAAATACTCACATATATATATATATATATATATATGTATAAGCCGCTCACGCATTTTTTGTTGAAACTTTTTAAACAAGAAATATTTACACGGAAAGAAATCTCTACCTTAAAATTTATTTAAACAATTTTCCAAATATTCCTCTTCAGAGTAGTATTCTACTATAAATAATTGGTACGATTTCTAGGTGTTCAAAAAATGTTGTTCAGTTTAATTTCTTTTACGCACATTTTCTCTTTTTCTTTCTGCCTGTTCCTGTTCCGCAACAAATCAGCCGGCAGCTGTTCTTTCTTTTTCACTATTTTTCGCACTCTCTTTGCCGCTCTGCCGCTTTCCACAGTCTCTCTCTGTCTGCATCCGTATCTGCTTCCCGATTTTGTTTTGATCCGCACTGCAGACGTGTGGAAATAATAATGATTTCTAATTTATTCCCGATGAAATGGCACAATGCACATTAATATTTATTGGCGAACCAAAAAAGGCGCACTTTATACGGTTCACACACACACAATATAGAAAAATACACGAAACTCGCTTCACGAAGTACTGGAAAAACACGGCTTGCTTTCGCTTCCATTTACATTTACTTAATTTTGTAATAGTTGGAATAATTTCCAAATAGATAGATGGAAAACTCGATTTTCCGCGACCGAGGCAAAATAGTAATGCCGCGCGGCGCCCGAGAACGAATGCGAGAATCGGAGAAATATATTTTGAACCGAGCGAGCGGAGAAATCGAAATCGGCTCCGATAGCTGAGAGATAACAGAGGGCCTAACAGAGCGTGGGCCTGTTAACCGGCACCCACACAGCCTTAACAGCTGCTAAAAACGAGTGTGAGAGAAAGTGGCCGGGAAACGTGTGGAAGAGAGGCGGAAGAGGGCAGGAAATATGCTCATAAAACCAAATGGTGAGAAAACAATGTAAACAAAAATATTTGGCAATCGTTAGGCCTTATAAAATAGTTTGTATTATTTTGCATAAAAAGTTATACTTTTTAAGTAATACTTTTTAAGTATTTTTGGGCAACAAAAATATTTAGAAAGCATTATTAAAAGTTAACTTTATGCCAGAAAGTACGGAAATATTAAATATATATGTTTTTGGGGAAACATTTAAAGAGTTTATTAAATTTCAGGAAAAAGTTAGGGAATCTTTAAAACTTACAATTTAAATAATTCTTTTAAATTCTAATTTACCAAATTAAATTTATCATTATAAAATTGTTAAAGGAAATCGACAAAATAATATAATTGTCTGCAAAGAACGATACATCAAAAATACCCCAGATCCTTCGGACTTTTGCAAAAACCCTTGCATACCCCCAGGAGCCCAATGTTGGCCTTATAAGGCCATCAATTAAGGACTTGCTCAAATTCGAACGATATCGTTTGGCAATTTCCTTGCACTTTGTGTCCAGTCTTGTATAGTTAATTGAAATGAATAATTGAGGGACCTGGACAATGAAGGCAACCGCCAGGCCGCAGTGGTGGTCAGGAAAAGCGAGTTTTCCGCAATGGAAATTGATTTTTTTTCTTCGTTGGCATAACAAGGCTCACTTGGCTGGGTTTCGTCTGTGTGAGCAAGGCTAACGACACGTTTGTAATTCCTTGATAATTGCAGAGGGCAATGGAGCAAGCACTTTCAGTGCAAAACATTTCAATATCGTGTGGCATTTCCATAATATCGATCCAAAGTTGGCAGCTGATGGCGTGGGTGCAGCTCTCGCTCTTATCCTTTTGTCTATCACGAGACAAAGTGTACATATATGTATAGTATGGAGTGTACACATTATCCTTGTACTTGAACGACTGCAGCTAAGTGCACGTAATTGAATCCTGAGCACAATTCGCTGGGGGTTCATTTTCCGAAACTGCGTCGTTGTCGTTGTCCGCCTTGATTGGATGCCCCTAACGACGATTTTATGAATGGTTAAGAGACGATTTTTTTGTACACTAAAACTAAAGGGAGGAAAGGAACTTATAAAAATATTAAAGGAAGGTTTTAACCAAGAATCTGAAGAAATAATTAATTTGAGTTAAAATATAGTAAAATAAAATGTAGAAATATGAAAAACAAATGATATTATTAAAACATAACTGTAATATTACAATATTCTCGTTTAAAAATAACCAGTGCTTGATTTTAATTAATGTATGAATTTTACAAAATTTCCCTTCTTTTAAAAATACGTTAATAGTAAAAATAAGTTGGTTTAGAAATGGTTTTAATTTTCAATTAAGTATATATTCCATAATTCGTTTTATATAATTCGGCATTCAAATCAATTCCATATTATTTTAAATCTTTATTTTCCTCTTAGTGTATTCAACAACTTATCTAATGATTTTCAGAGCTAACAATGGCCAAATAATTCCGATTAGATTAGCTTTTGTGGCCTATAATTGGGCAGGAAGCTGTGTTAATAATGGGATCATTTGCTTTTATGATAGGAATACAATTTCTTGGCTGATAAATAATTAAAATCACTTGTTATGTCTTCCAATAATAAGCGGTTACACGGAGTTGAACGTATAATTTCCAAATTAAAAACAAATCAAGTTAAAAAGAGTGCGAAATTATTAATCAGTAACTATTACATTAGTTCAGTTATTTTATAAGTAAATGTAAAGCTTAACTAAATACCTTATAATACCTTATATTACAAACCACAGTGCTTCAGGAATTTTATATATAAAAAAAAACCATTTTCAACTTTAAATGAAAACAATGATAATGGCTTAGGCTTTGATAACGCATAAAGGCAATCCGCAAAAGCCATTGGCAAACAAAACAAAGGCTCAAACGCAAACTGAAAACCGCCAAACTTTTCGGAAAAGTTCCCAACTGAAGAGCTCTGAAGGAGCAGAAGCTATAGACGACGTAGTCCTGCGGTGCCTCTTCAGGTTCATTAGACTGGAATGTTAAGTGCGTGTGTGTTTGTGTATTCAGCGGCGGCTTAAACTTTCAGCTGAAAAACATCGCAATAATAATAATAACGCCCAGTAAGCGCCGCCCACCGTCGTCGCCGACGACGACTATTATGTAAGCCCCGGGCTTTGCCCAAGGACACGCCACAGGACATGCCGCTGCGGAACCGAAAATAGCAAACACAGAACAGAGGCAGAACAAATCAGACAGCTCCTCCATCTCCATCATCAGACAAATAGATGGATGGCCGGGGGACGAGGGCCCTGGGAAATGGGATACAACAATTTTATGCCATCGTACACATTTGCAATGACCATGGACGAAGGACACGCAGCACAGTAAATCAGGGGCGAAAGCAACTCTAGTTATTCCACTATATTTTTTTGGGGCGTGACGACCAGACAATAGTTATGGCTTTGCCGCAGTGCCACGCGTAACCGGAGCCAAAAAATAGTAATAATAATGTCACTTTACTACACTTAAATCTATTTGCTGCGGGACATGGCACTTAAGTGTGTAGTTTCTATTATATAGTTTTATTTGTATTATTTGTTATACTAATAAATAAATTATGAATTTCTAACCACACACCGTCTCCATATTTTTTTTTTAAGTCACTTAAGTTATTTATTCCATTTTACTTGCTATAACGTTCATGTAATTTTTTTTATAAAAACTTCAAGAGTAAATAATAATTTTTATTTATATTTTTTTAAGTGGAGCTAAAATACAAAATATATATATATATAAAAACATTTAAGAGGTTTATTGAGAATTTTATATTTTACAGAAAAATGACCTATAAAGCGGTTTAATAATAAATTGCTAGAAAAAAGTATAAAATCCTTTAAATTTAACATTTTTATTTAATATTTCTACCTTTTTCAAAAAGTCTGTATTTTAATTAATACAATATAATGTAAACAAATGAAAATATTAAAATAAAATATTCTATATTAAGCACAAATTCAGTTTATAACAATTATTTAATCAACTATTAATATCTATATTATATACCCCAAATTTATTACTCAATCATTCGTTTTACGGCTTAAAATTCAAAGGGCCTCGAGCGACTCTTATCTCCCAAGTTCATAAGACCGAAGGTCGCCAAGCTTTCAAGACCACAACTAAGCTGAAAATCTGTATTTTGGCTATAGATGCCATTGTCCACATGACAGAACACAATCATTTGTAGGATCAAAATCAAAAAATAACAATAACAAACGCAAGGCCTGCGGCTCTTTTTGCATTACATAAAAAACACCCACTCCCGCACTCACACACACACACAGGTGCAGTCACACAAAAACGTTGGCAGCTGCAGCTGTGTCTCGAAGGTTCGCCGTACCACCAATGGCAACCTGCTACTGGAAGTGGCCAAAAGTAGCACTGAGAGCGCTGAGGCCATGAAGGAGTGCATCGAGAAGGTGCTCGGCGATGCAGCGTCAGTGCGTGCCACGACGGAAGAGTCGAAGGTGGTCGTCCTGGAGCTGCGCAACATCGACTCCATCACCACAAAGGAGGAGGTCTGCGCAGCCATCGCGGGCCAATTCAGCATTGAGCCGGAGCGGATCAAGATCCGTAGCATGCGCCGCGGGTATGCAGAGACCCAATCGGCGGTGATCAGCCTGCCCGTCCCTTTGGGCAAGGCTGTCCTACAACGCGGAGAAGTCCGGAT
>VNJU01005664.1:0-17514 GCA_008042675.1 Drosophila seguyi | reverse complement strand
GTCCGTCTGTCCGTCCGTTTCTACGCAAACTAGTCCCTCAGCTTTGAAGCTATCTGAATGAAACTTTGCAGATCGTCTTCTATATGCTCTCATTTCTATATAAGTCCGAACGATCGGAAGACTATATCATATAGCTGCCATAGGAACGATCGGTAAATTTTAATGAAAAATTTTATAACTTTGCAAATTTTTAACATATTTGCATACAATTAAAGATATGGCCATTTTGTATTATTTTAGAATTTCGATTTTAATTTTATCAAAATCGGACAACTATATCATAAGCTGCCATAGGACCAATCCGAAAATTTTGAGAAAAAAATTCGAACTAAGCCAATTTTCCACATATTTTTATAAAATTGGAGACATGGCCATTTTGTATTATTCCAGAATTTCGTTTTTAATTTTATCAACTATATCATATATTTGACATAGGAATATATATATCTGTTTGGCTTGGTTGCTCGCTCATTTTGCTTTGCTCATTTATCGCTAGCCACAATTATTTTATGTCAGCACCCGCGAAAGCGAAAAAGTCAGAACATTTTTCATCTTCTTTTACTTACTGCAAGGGTATTAAAACTTCCGCCTGCCGAAGTTAGCTTCCTTTCTTGTTATTTCTAAAATTCTATCCGAGATAGACTTGCTACTCAGTTTCATTTATGTAATTTTATCGGCAAAATAGATACGGTAAAGAATATTATCGGGATCTTATTTCGACGTCACCAACGAACTACAAAAATTCAATTCTTGCCCGTCACTTTGAAAAGGTATTATGGCCACATGGTAACAGACCTGTTGGTCATACGAGGCAGTCTCATCCGCTCCTCCTACGCTTTAGATATAGTCAGGAGGCACCATAAAAAATAATGATGGGTTTTCTAGGGGCTTCCTGGCAAAATATGCTTCTAAGATAATAAACGGATGAGCTGACCCTTAGATAAGGCTAGACTATCCCGGAGAGATTCCAAGGAGACCCAGAGCCTGCAAAAGAGACGAGCCTATCGTTCCAACAACAAATCACCCGACGCAACCCCAAGCAATATCGATGCCGAAAGTCGGTGAAGTTAATGTTAAGCTCTTTCCTACACATTGAAGGCTATGTTCATTAACGTGAACGCCGAATCCTGAATAGTCATCGAGAGAGACACCAGAGAATGGATAGGATCTATGATCAAAAAATTCTTTTGTATCAACCTAAGCCAGATGAAATCAATGCTTTTCACGGTGAGAACAGATATCCCAGTATTCTACATGCCCAAGGTCATATCATTTAACAGTGATACTAAACCCTCTCATGGAAACGAAACATCGACTAAAGAGTCAGGATGGTAAGTACCTGACACTAATCCAAAAAGAACTCTTTAGCAAAACTGAAGACTTCACTTTCAGATCATAATGTATTATGTCTCTAGTAATGTGGTGCTGTTCTATACGCTATCGTAGACATAATGGCAATTGACCTGTTTACCCAGAACACTGGAACGCAGAGTGCGGCGAAAATAAAAGTAAGCGATTTTTAAAGGGAATATTTTCTCAGGACTCCCCGGATACTTGATCGCATCGTATCACTAGAAGACGGAAATAAGATTTGTAAGGTGATACACTACCTCACACACAACCTGTGAAGAGAGGAGTAGAGGCAGACTAACCGAAAAGGACGAGGTAACACTTTACACCAACTGTTCTAGGATGTGGTGTATCTCGGCACTATAGATGGTAGACTTTCAAGGGACTAACGAAGTCAAGGGCAATCGATAATATTATGCTTGTGAGTTCATCAGCACAAGTCCAATATAATATTATTGTAGTTGTTTAGATGTCAGAATTAAACCATTTCATGAAATGATTATGCCATGAATTACTGTCAAAGGTCCTCTAAGAAAAACACACCTTTAGTTATTGTATTTCAATGCATTTTCTGCCCTTTGCTTCGTTTTATTTGCCTATAACTAATGGTCGCTTTTTTTAATATATTTACAAGTAATTAGTTCGATTCGATTGGAACATAAACATTGCGTCATCGTTGACTACATGTCTGATAGCCGCGATGCGCTCAGGTTGTACAGTCTGCTAAATGATATCCTTTACCACCACTTGCTGCTCGCGTCCTGCCACTTGCTGCTGGTGTCCTGCTTCACATCCACGTAGCTGGTGGCGTGTCCATGTCCGTGCTCGTACCCATGGCCATGACCCTGCTGCTTGTGCTCGTAGTGCTCAGCATGTCCGACATGCTTGACGGTGGCCTGGAATCCGTTGTGGGCGTCAGCGGTGTACTCAACGATCCTGGTGCGACCGTCGGCCTCCTTCATGGTGTAGCCACCCTTGACCTTGTCGCCGTCCCTGGTCTCCCACTGCTGCTTGATGTCGCCAGTTTTGGTGTCCTTTACGCCGTAATCGAACTCGTACTTGGGGTGGTGCTTGGGCTCCTCATGGTGGCTCCACTGATGGTGGTTGTCGTGCGCAGCCACTGGCGCCCAGTGGTGCTGGGAGTGCTGGGTGTCATGACTTGGCGCCCACTGCTGGTGCTCCTGATGATGGTCCTGCCACTTTTTGGGCGCCTCATGGTGCGTCTGAATGCTGTAGCCGATCCCGTGTCCATGGTCGTAGCCACCATACGGGATGTAGCTGGCGGCGGTTACACCCAGGAGAGCGCAGCATAGGATGGTCAGTTTGTGAGCCATTTTCGTTGGTTTCCGATCGACTTGCTTGGCCTAAATCGCAATGGGAACTGTGATAATCGCTAGACAATGTCTAACTCTTTTATACTTCAGCCCATTCTACGTATCGATTAATTACATTTAACTCTCGAGGCTAAATAGGCTAGAAAAAAGTAAAAGCCCAAAAAAAAAGAGGGCTTAAAAAAATTCTTCGAATTTTTTCGCAAATTTTCATTTTTCCTCATTCGTATTCATAATATTGGCGGAGCGATTGGCAAATTAAATGTGGCTCGAAAAATTAAACTCGGAAAAAAACAACAACTTTATTAAGCGGGGCGTGAACGCCGCCCAACGGGCAAAACAAAACAAAACAAAGTAAAAACGCAACACTTGTTGTTGCCTTTGGCGCTTAGAAATCAATCAACAAGTGTGGCCCGCTTTCAAATTACTTAGCCATAGCCGCCTCGGTTCGCTGCGTTTCTTCGATTCGCCTCCTCTGCTCCGCCGACTTCACTCTGAATGACCTTGAGCCGGCTGACACGGAGGAAAAAGGCGCGGAGTGGCGCTGGGCGGAACGTCCAAACCGTCGGTGCTTCGACCCAGGGGTTCGTTTTGGGGCAACCAAACGCTTCCGAAGTGTTCTCTAAGTGCTTAAAATTAACAAGGTGAGAGGTTTGCGTCGGAGGCATAAGCCAATATTAACTAGAGTGGACTATTAGGAAATTCTTTAAATTAGTTGATTAAATAACATGATCTACATTCTTAATGCAATTTTAAGCTTAAGAATCTAGATATCAAAGAATTCTTTATGAAATAAATATATACATTAAATTAATTAACAACCATAAACATATGTATATTATTAAAATCATATTAATCGTTAAGTCCGGTCATTTGTCATAACAATGAAATACATAAAAGTAGGTAACGCTATAGTTGGTCGACTTAAAAGAAGTTCAAGCTAATCGGAGTAGTGATATTGGCAGAAATTTATAGAGTAGAAAATGTAGATATGTAGGCATAGTTCCCTTCTAGCTAGGCAATGCATCCAAACTATGCTTTATAATCTAAAAATTTTAAAAATAATTAAAGATTTCTTTTAGATGAAGGTGAGTTGAGATTTAATATATAATAACGTTCCAACTGTTAACTATATTTAAAGAGCATTTCGTATATTAATCAATGGTCGTAAAATTTAAAATTAAAGTTCTAGTTGTGGAAAGTTCATTATTTCAAAATTATTATACATTTTTTCGACGACCTTTTAGATCAACTTGTAGAGCATAACATTTCCTTGTTGCTTTGGTTTTTGCCCTTTTGAGCAATCGAGTTCTTAGACTTAGACCCGCCCTTCTCTTGAATTCCAGTGCAAACGTATAGAAGCAACAGTGAACTTGTGTGCACCGTTTCATTTGTGTTATAATTAATTACTTTCAGCTGAATTAAATTGTAAGCGAAGTCGTTTTTCTATAGAGCTCAATGGCCGAATACAATAATAATAATTATGAATTATTGGGGTAATTAACAAATCAGCTAGCACGAATGGTGAATGGTTTGGCCAAGAGAACGACTGCCGATGGTTGATTGCCCCAGACTTTTGAACAGATATAAAATGACTAAGGGAGCCCTCCTAGAACCAGCAGACTTAGTCAGAGTTCCGATTGAAGAACACCTATTGCAGTGGGCACTATGAAATCCTTATGCGGAGCTGTGATATTCGCCGTGTTAGTGAGCGTCGGTGTGGCGGCCCCCCATGGCGGACATGCCACCAGCTACAGTTCGGTGATCAAGCACGAAGAGCCCATACACAAGAGTCACGGATATGGATACGACCACGACGTGATCAGTACCTACGGCGGAATCTACGGACACGGATACCCTAGCCAGGCCTATGCGGGATACGGCCATGGCTACGATAAGCACGAGCCCTACCACTATCCCAAGTACCACTTCGACTACGGCGTCAAGGATGCCCACACCGGAGACCACAAGAGCCAGTGGGAGACCCGGGATGGCGACAAGGTCAAGGGCAGCTACTCTCTCAAGGAATCCGATGGCACCACCCGAGTAGTAGAGTACACCGCCGACGACCACAACGGCTTCAATGCCGTGGTAAAGAAGCTGGGACACGCCCACCATCCCCAGATCTACCAGAAGAGCTACGGACACGGCGATGTCTACGGCGCCAACTACGGCTATGGTCCCATCGATGTGGCCCACTACGGAGGCTATGGACACGGCGCCCATGGGCATGCCAGCAGCTACGTGAGCGTGAAGCAACTGCACTGATTCAAGGACCCCTGATGTGGACTGGCTGGACGAAAGCGACATGGAACGAATAATTAAGGATGCAACATATTACCTGACAAAAGAAAGCGAATATAGTATTTCACGTATCTTAAATTGTATTTATATTAAAATGCATAAGCATAACTTTTTTCAAACTGAATCTAGTCTTGGGAGGGAGGACAGTAATGTTCTAGAGAAGGCATTCTAAGCAATGGTAAAGTATACCTACATATAAGCCATGTGACAAAATATATATGGTATACCTAACATATAATGTATATACCAAGGGCCATAGATGATTTGGCACCTACAAATTCTCAAGTCTTAGTTCTGGGACAAACTAGGACAAGGCGGCGCTCAAGTAGTGAAGTTCCCTGAATAAGATTTCCGGGGAGGAAAGTTCGACGAGGGTTTAGTACATTTCCGTTATTACTTTTTAAAATGTTATGTATTGGGATACTAAGTTGTTCATTTAAAGCACGTGCATAATTAAGAAGACGTTTTAGGACGATTTTAATAGCAATGCAAATAAATCCTTGAAAAGCTCTCTTATTTTTTAAATAGTAACCCAAAAATTTAAGAACCGTTTGAATATCATTATTCAATTGGTTTTACAGCAATACAAAGTAGCTAAAAATATGTGTATACGATGTTTTTCGATGGCACAAGGCTTAAGTAACTGGGAAATTTTCCCAAGCTCCACAATTTGCACCACCGATGCCTATGGTGGTCCGCACCACTTGATTTTAATGCGGATTACTAGGATTAACTGGCAAAGTGGAGACACGACACATTCGCAGAGCAAATCGCCATTAATTTATGTAAAGTCGAAACGTAACGCTGGCAGATATAAATTTTATAACGCCTTTAGACAGCTGCAACGGAGCGTCGCATACGTCGCCAACTACTTTTACTTGCCGCCCGGCGGCAGTGGCAGCAGTGGCGGCGCCCGAAACCCAAACTCGGTCCGTCCAAATCGGGCAGTCGGCGCTGTCTGGATGTGTGTGTAGCCAGATACCGAGGCGGTATCAGTGGCCAGGCGGAGAGCTCTCCGAGCCACGAGTAATTGACAATTAGACCGCGCTTAGGAAGCGACAAAGCAGCCCAGCTGCGATCCGCACTCCGAAATCTTCGGTGTGCAATCTGCAATGCGGTGCTCATCGCAGTTGGTTGCGTCTCTCGGATGGCTGAATGTGGCCGCTGGGGACTGGAAGTGGAAGTGGAACCGGTGAAGCCGGAAAATCTCGTTGCCGGGAAAACGAAACCGAAGCTGAGCTCTGTGTGCCGGTCTGCGTCTTCATCTATAAATACTTTGGCAATGCCTCGCCAACGCTTTAATTACGATTTTGTCCTTGACATTGAGGCAACGCCAGCGGTTCGAGGAGGAGCGTTTACAGCGCGTTTTTCCAGTGACCAGTGATCAGTGATCAGTGACGTGTTTTCCGTGGCATCATTTGAATAAGATCAATTCACCATGCGGTTCTATGTAAGTGTTTGAATTTAAAAGACAACAAAGCAGGCCTTTGTTGCACTTTTTTGCAGTTTGCAATCATGAGCGAAAGTTATGAAAAGAAAACTTTCACTTTGAGTGAAAGTCGTGCAAATGTCCACAAATGCAAATCCACCATTCGAACATAGAGCAATTAAAATTAAAAAAAAAATCAAGTTCAAAGACAAATCAAGGGATATTTAATGTTCACAACTACGATTTTATGATTTAATATTAAAGTCACTAATCCTTTTAACATAATCAAATTCGATTTGAAGGATACTTAATCATTTTATTTACTATTCCATGAGCATTCTCATATAGAGATTGGAATATGTACGAATTGTATTTGTATGGTTAAATTTTATCTCTTAATGGATAAGAACTAATGTGATATATATGTCCAACTAAACTAATTTTAGCTAATTGAGATATAATAATTATTGTTTCCTTATATACTTTCCCATGAAAGTTGAATTTGAGCATTAACGCTGTAAATGTAAATTACTTCATTAAAACATAAACTACTTTGTTTTGTTATTCCGCGAACCTTATTATTCCTATAAGAAAGATGCTGGAGGAAGACTTTTGTTCAACAGAAATTAATATGTAGATACACAATAAAGCGTTGTATTTTTTGTATAAACACTATTATATCGTTATTCTAAAGACGTCTAAATATTTTAGTTTGCTCCATAAGGTGTACTAAATTAAATTTCACTGTATTCGGTCGACCACCTTTTGGCCAACTTGTCGTTTGCGCCTTTGTGGCAGTGGCCATTGCGCTCCAGCTAATTAAACCGAGCAAAGAGACCAACTGAAACCTCCTCAAAGCAGAGACAAATGCCAATCGAGGCGAGTCTGGGCCGATCTCGTAACTCCCAGCCGAAAATCGAAAATGTCCAAAAAATGTTTGGCAATTTGCAAAGAAACAAATGCGAGGCAATTGGGAAAATTGAATTGTACGCTGCGAGTACGCGCCATCCTGCCAGACCCGTTCCCATCTCGCAGGCGAAATCGAAATCAAAATCGAAATCGGGGCAGGGTGCTGGCAAACTTGGGCTACTGGTCTTAAGCAAAGCCATCAATCTCCAAAAGTTTTCGCCGGACAGGCATTTGCTGTCATATGCTCGCCACAAATGTGCCCGGTGTCCGTCTGTCTGCCTAATTTCGGAGCGCCGGTTTTGGCGTTTTTCATTTCGGATCTCGGACGGCAAGGTGTATTTTGCCATTACCATTTGACAACTGTCACAACGCTGTATGACATGGTCTGGGATCGGGTACCACGTCCCAGCCAATCCCCCGACACGCTTCTCCGATCGGTGTCCAATTAATTTTTGTGTTTTTCGCTTTTTGCGATTTTTATTTCCTATTGGGCTCGCGTAATAATTTTGTTGGCAATTTATTAACTGCTCGGTATGCTGGCTTAACTCGTTTTATCGCTCCGTTTATTAAGCGCTCCGCTGATAAAAGCGCATTCATATTCCGCTTAAATGCCTTTTTGCAGATAACGAGCCGCCTGCCGCCGCAGCCGTCGCCGCCGCCCCTTCTCCTGGGCATCCTGCTCGCCCTCATCTGCCTGGGGACCCGCCCCCTGGCCGCCGAAGCTGTGAGGGGCGGGGCCCCAGTTGTGGTCGCCGACGACGATGATGAAACCATGGAGTACGCCCCGCAATATGTAAGTGACATGACCAGAAAATATTTAGAACAAGAAAGGAAGCTAACTTCGGAATGCCGAAGTTTAAATACCCTTGCAGTAATTAGACGAAGAAGAAGAAAAATGTTCTGACTTTTTCGCTTTCTCGGATACTGCCATAAAATAAATGTTGCCAGAGCAGAATGTTGCTGGCTAAATTGTTGCAAGCAACAAAGCCAAACAAATATATATATTCCTATGGCAGCTATATGATATAGTGGTCCGATTTTGATAAAATTAAAACCGAAATTCTGAAATAATACAAAATGGCCATGTCTCAAATTTTATGAAAATATGTGGAAAATTGGCTTAGTTAGATTTTTTTTTCTCAAAATGTTCAGATCGGTCGAATGGCAGCTATATGATATAGTTGTCCGATTTGGACAAACTAAAACCGAAATTCGAGAATAATACAAAATGCCCAAATCTCAAATTTTATGCAAATAAAAATTTTTTAAGTTATAATTTTTTTTATTAAAATTTACTGATCGTTCCTATGGGAGCTATATGATAAAGTCGTCCGATCCAGCCGGTTCCGACTTATATAGTAGTGAGAGCATATAAAAGACTATCTGCAAAGTTTCATTCAGATAGCTTCAAAACTGAGGGACTAGTTTGCGTAGAAACGGACGGACGGACGGACAGACGGACAGACGGACGTGGCTAGATGGACTCGGCTTTTGATGCTGATCAAGAATATATACTTTCTAGGGTCGGAAATGTCTCCTTCACTGCGTTTCAGGCTTCTGACTAAAATTATAATACCCTGCAAGGGTATAAAAATATATACGTGTATATTCACAGAATATTATTTCTACAAATACTACGAAATCTTAACTTAACAGAAACTTTAAACTTTACTTTCAAAAAGTAAACAGTGGAAAATTTAATAAAAATCCTAAGGACTACATTTTTTAAATTTTAATTTGCAAAGACATAGATATGGGTATTAGAAGACTTCTATAAACAAATTATTGAGAATTAAAATTAATGTTATTCTTTTTATACCGATACCCATGGGGTACAAAAGTATATTCACTTAGTTCCAGCTGAAAATGTTTTTAAACTACAGAATGATCAATTCTAAGGTAAGGTAAGGAAAGTTAACAGTAAATGTTTGTAAGTGTGCTAAATTTCTGCAACGTCTACATTTGTGTTGTCTACGTTTTACTTTATTTGCGTGTTCCTAGCATTTGGCAATATTTATCTTCATTTGATTTAATTTTCTCCTGCCATCTGCTTTGTTTAAATACATTTTTCATACATTTGAGCATGGTTAAAACACAAGATTTTGCCATTTTCTTATAGTTTCACCCACAATACTTTATGTAGGTTGTTTTCAGTTCGCTCTTAGAAAGACAAAAGTGAATTTCTCTAGAATATCCAAGAACATAAGTATATCAAATGTCTTTTCAAATTTAAGAAATGAAGCAAATGACTTTGTCTCTTAAATTGATTTTTATTAGATTTTACCCGCACACCGCAGAGAGATATTAGCAAATAAATGACATATTTTAGCGTAATCCCACCCTGACAGCCGTCCACAAAAATTGATCGTTAGCCGAGTATTAAATGAAATAAATCAGCTCACAATTAATAACGTACCTGATCGATCCATCAAAAAGTAGAGCGGATCCGACCACCGATTAATACATCAAGGCAGCTCCAGTCGGGGACGCATAAATGCCGCTGCTAATCTGGCGATTGTGGAAAACGCATTTTCCGCCATTGAAAGTGAATGTTGTCCATGCGACTGGAGAATGTTCAAATACTATATCTTTCTATGGCTATTGCCGCCTCCGCCGCCGCCCACATAAATCAACTTGTTGGCCCGACCTGACTTCCAATCCATTGTTTTTTTCTATAGGGGCGGGGAGAGCTGTCAGGTAGCCGAAAATGCCAAAACGCTCAAGTAGGAAAACACAAAAATAGAAGAATGCGAAAATGCGTTTTGCGTGCGCACACGATTGGGGGCACCATATAAGGCTTTATAGCTCAGCTTGGGGCTGCTGCGCCTACGATCTGAGCCAAGAGTCAAGCGAAAGGTGGCCCGAAGGCAAGATTGAATTCTTTCCTTTTGTAACTGTTTGCGGCAAGGTGCGTTTTCGAAAAATGCTAAAATGTTTTCCATGCTGTCTGTCTGTCGTAGACGCCTTTTGGAACTGTCGCGACTGTCACAATTTTTTTGATACGATTCGGTTCGACTTGGGGCTGCTTGTGTGCTCCCACGATCTGTCGGGCGATTTGTTGTCAAAATGTTGACAACGTCGCGTATGCGTAATTTGCATGTAATTGTGGCGCGCAGTGGAGTGATTGCGTATACGCCCAGTTAGCGAAATCATAAATTGCTCACCCATAAATTTATGAGTTAAAGTTCACACGCACCACCAGCAGCGATAGTGTCCCCCAATGATCTCTTTGGGTGGCCAGTGGGCATTTTCCATTTTCCATTGGCCAGTTGCTTATGCAACTCTTATTAAAACCCCAATATATCCAGGCGCTTAAATTTATTTATAACCCACAGTACAGCTTCCTGTTGTTCACTCGAGGTGAATTGCATGCAAGGAGGCTTAACAACTATCCTTAAAAATAAATAAAGCAATTTGTTCTTTCTGCTTATTTATACAAAACAATATATAAAAGCATTAACTCGCTTATGTACTGGTCATTAGTATAATGCATTTGATCAGTATTTTATCGCTTTATCGTACTACTGTTTTCTGATATTTTTCTTTTAGATCTGAAATTTCTTCAATAAATCATTCATGTGCATTTGAAGTGCCCTTTAATCATCTGGCTCCCACTTTTTAAAAAACCCTATCCCCACTGTCCAGAATCTAAAAACTGTAATGAAGCAGTATCTTTTTCATATTATGAAATGCCGAAATAATGGCTCTTCTTAATAGTCATAGCATAGCAGTGTTACAAATAGCAAATCCGACTCAAGTTAAATACAGCCGAGAATGTGTTCGGTATAAGCGGGCTGTACTGTAGTCCGTGCAGAGGGACGTGCGTCCGACGGCTGCCGCTCAGGTTACACTCGCTTGTAATCATTTGTTTCGTCCGGACAGCGACAGCGGAGCAGGGAGTTGCGACCAAAATTGATAGGCAGCGAACAGAAAAGCAACCAATAGTTGCCAATAGTATCTAAGAAAAAAAAACAAGAGAAGAAAAATGAAAACCGTTCGCGTTTGGGTGCGTGTGTGCGCGTGGCCATTTATGGACTTCTGCGCTTAATTGAAGCCAGCGCCAAAGTATGCGAAAAACTTTTGCAATTTGCCTTAGAAATATTGAAGGTGCCAAGAAAGAAGGGGGAACGCAATGGCACTCTGACTACCAGAGCCAGCATGTCCAGCTGACACCGAATGCTCTACATTTTATATTAATTGAATTTATGTAAATTTTTAGGTGTATTTAGTGGCTGGCTTTATGGGGTTAATGCGTGGCTATGTGTTGGCTATAAATAACAATCTAGAATGTCATTTAAGTTTAAATTAAAGTCATTTGCATTTAACACTATTATCAACCAAGTGTGGTGACTACACTGGTATTAAAAGTTTAAGTTTCAAGTTATTTTTCTTCGGTATATTTGAGAAGATAATGTTTTTATTGGAAACAATTGGTCATTTAAAATATTTCCTTTTCTATTTTGTTTGTTAAATTTCTAATATTTTTATTTTCTAATTATTATTTTTTTACTCTCACGAGTACTTAAGTATTACTTAAGTTTAAGTATATAAGTTTTATTACTAACTTACAGCTTGTTTAGCTTCCTAGTGTTAACTCGCACTTTTGATTAATAAGTACTTCGCTTAGACTTCAATGTCGGCTGCAGATCAAAAGAAAACCCAATCCCATGTGGCCAAGAACAGAGAAACCCAACCCAGCAACCCAAATGCCTCCTCCAGTGGCTTTCAAACTGTGCACAGCGCGCGTTTTCGCCTTGACACAAAAACGTTGCATTTGTTTCATTTTTTATTTGGCATTTTTTTTCGTTGGTCGTCAAGAAAACATATAAAATTCTACAGACGTTAACACAGCCATTGGGGTTGTCGAAAAGTGTGTATACGCGTTTTTGGGTGCGGCTTGGGGCCACGTTAGGCGCGTTTTCTGAATCGCCCTCAGTCACATTTGCTACATCGTTTATCTTTTCAGGAACATCCGGGATATGCCTTCAGTTACGGTGTCAAGGATCTGCATACGGGCGACGTAAAGTCCCAGTGGGAGTCCCGCGACGGCGACGGGGTCAAGGGTCACTACAGCATTCTGGAGCCCGACGGCTCCATACGCACCGTCCACTACACGGCGGATGCCAAGAAGGGCTTCAACGCCATCGTCAAGACGGTGGGGGCCAACTCGCATCCGATTACGGAGACCCCGGAGGGCAGCAACCACGTAAACGACGACACCTCCCAGTCAAAGATCAACCACTACAGCAAGGACCAGGAGCACATCGTCCTAAGCTCGGACATAAAGCCACTTAAGAAGCCCATCGAGGACCTGACGCACTCGCACCCCAAGATCCCAAGCCTGATTGAGATCAAGCCGCACGCGAGGATCAAACAGGTTCCCATGGACATGGATCCCGGCATTAGGGATCGTCTGCAGCAGGCCAGGGACACCTACTATAAGCAGATCGCTGCGGCGCACAATCTGGAGGATTACTCCCAGAAACTGCAGCCCACCTATGCGGTGCAGGAGGGCGACTGGAAGGCGGTCATTGTCAACGAACCCCGGGAGTACCGGCCGTACTACACCACGGGATCGCCCATTCACTCGCACCACGGCTACTACGAGCACTATAAGCCCAAGGAGCTGCCCCACAACTACCTGCACAAGCCCTCGCCTCCCCAGCAGTCCCTGCACACCAGCTTCTCGCCCTCAAAGCCCCGGGTTAGCATTCCCCCCGAGGGACTCTCCAACCACATACACCAGAAGAAGGTGGTGCACACCACGCCGGGACTGAAGCACTACAAGTACAAGGGCGTCTCCAAGACCTATTCCCGGCCGGATTACTCGAGCTACTTCCACCGCAAGCCCAAGAAGCTACGCCCGCTCCATCCCACGCAGAAACCACGTGCCCAGAGACCCGGCAAGTCGGGTCCTGTGCTCTTCCCAAACGTCCTGGACGACGACTTCGAGGACGCCGAGGAGGATGAGCAGGGAGCGGCGTCGGCCAGCCTGGTGCAGAGCATGGCGCACAAGGACAAGAAGCATATGGTCCCCATGTACGCGGGCGGACACAGCTTCCAGTCCGGTAGCTATAGCACCTTGGAGGGGGTCTAGACCCGCAGGCAGACCGTAGTGTTTCCTCCTCTATTTATTTTGTTCGTTGTATGAGTAATTTATTTGCCTAGTTTTGTAAACCTTAGTTATGGTTTGTTTAATAAATCAATTTTTCTAAAAGCATTACTATTTTATTTAGTTCTAATACATCATGTCTTCTCCACCTTTTCGATGTTTTTATTAATCAAATTTGAATTACATAACTATATATATATTTTTTTTGGCAATATTTCAGCCTTTTATCTATTGAATAATCAAATATTAAGTATTGTATAAAGTTTACCATCCAGGTAAGTACATAGTCCGCTGTGTTTGACAGAAAATTTAATTTTCCAGTAGTAGAGCTAATGAAACCCACACTCCCTGTACTCAGTTCGATATTTAGTCTTGCGGAATCAAATTTATTGCTGCACTTGCCTGAGATTTCCATCATAAATCATCGATCTCTGGGCCAAAACAAAAGAATAAGCCAGAAAATTCGTGGGCTGACAGGAAATTGCTAACAAGCAGCCAAAGATCCCGACTTCTGATCTTTCCAGCGGGGCCCAACCTCCAATTGAGTTTTGTGATTAGGCCTTGCAAAGGCAATAGCAGCAGCAACGCCATCCGACAACGAAAGCGACAACCATAAATTAACACCAGTTCGCATTAATTATTTCAAGTCGACAACGCAACCACGAAAACGCCCCAAAACTGTGTGCAAGAGTGTGGAAATGCTCTTCCTAGTAAAAAATACCTAACTATACCGCAGGCACTTTATATTACTTTTTTTAACAATATTAATACGCAGGCATCGAAATATGTTCTGATATTAAATAAATATAATATAGAAAATAATAACATTTCAGATCCATTATCAGAATAGACATGACAGAAAATATCGACATATTAATGGAAGTGTAGACGGGATATATTATCCTTGCGATTTATTCGCGTAAAATAGATATATTGAGTTGGATACAAATTTGCAGCAATAATTCCGAAGTTGTTTAATAATAAATATACTTTAAACTAACTTTGCGAAAATTAATACTAAAGAATATAACACAAATGTATTTATAATATGTTTAAAATATATTTGTGACACTTTCAATGCTTTACGATATATGTAATTGAGCTTAATATCATAGATAACTTTTCCTTTGCATATACATTCATATGTAACTAATTTTAAGTTGTGCAATAATTTCTTAATATTATTGTTAAACTGATTCCAATTGCACTTCAAATACTTTTTATAAATTTAATTTAAGCTTTTAATACTTCTTTGCTTCTATAGAAATTAAACCACCCCCAGAAAGGGTATGTCACAAAACCGCGTGCGATTTGACAGCAAATTATGCGAATGCAATGTAATGCATAAGCCAAGCTGGCACTTCTGAGAATTGTCTCTCGGATTTGTTTAGGCCGCTAATTGCTTTTGGCCAGAGTTCACTGGGGCGGAGAGGCAGAGGGATCGAGCTCGGCTCGGTCTCTGGCCCGGGATCCCACCCGATCCTTAAAAGGCGTGCGTGTCAGCGGGGCAGCTTTTCCACCGACGACTCCGGCGAGCCCCAAACCGGATCTAAGTCTCAAGAGTCGCAGATACACGAGTCCACTCGCCGTATGAGCGCAGATCTGACTCATAGCCGCAGCGACATTCAATGTCGGCGAACGGAGGCGGCGCCTAATCTAGAAAATTGTAAATTATTTAATTGGGAGCGCTGCTGCACGCCTCTGCAGTCGCTGTGTGCCGAGAGTCTGAGAATCTTAGAATCTGTTGCACTCCGGCGATTTTGAGGCATTTCTCACGCGGCTCAAAGCGCGCTAAGTGATTCCGCGACGCACTCTCCGTTTATGAGCATCGCTTTTTATTGCCATCACTTTGGCTTGGCTCCGAGCTCGGAACTGGATCGCCTAGAATTGCAATCGCAATGTGGGAGCGATTTGCATATAAGCAATCAACTTTTCGCCACTCTGCCGCCTGGCACTATGTCCCTGATCGCACTTAAATCGCTCGAAATCCAAGTCAATGCCACTCGCAGCATTTAGCGGTGGCCAAAAGTGCGAGTGCCCAAGACTAACACTCAAAGTCGAAAGTCGAAGTCGAAATCGCACCTGTAATTATAATACCCGATCTGTGGTCGGACTAGTTAGGCATGATTTTAGCTAAATTGGATTAGCCGCGGTGTTGGTCGAATGCAGCGTAGCGGTCATTAAGAATGCCGAGTGCCTAATCTGTGTTAATTATGACAAATGTTTACGACACTCTACTAGGCCGAAATGTGAGCGTGGCTGAGGTGGCTCCGAAGAGGGACGATCCTAAAGTAGCCTTCTACGAATGCAAATTGAATCAACCTTCCATATGAGAGCACAGAGCAAACTGTGAATCGAATGGCCCCCGACAGTATGCCCCGTAAAAAATATTGTTGACAACTACTAATGGCATGCAGCGACATCCGGCTTTTTAGATATGATTAAGTGAAATTGAATTATATTGATTATTAATTTCGAACTCATAAGAATTTGTTTAAGCTTACTTGCGTTATTTTTAACAGGTAACTGGCATTACCTTTATTTATATCCACCGTGTCGTGGAAAGTGCTGACTTGTTGGGTCAGCTTAATTTTCACGTACCGAGTAGAAATACTAGATCCTATATTCCTTTAGTGTTGCGCCACTGTAGAACGTCTTTTAAATTGCATGAGATTCTTAAAGTCCTATGTGGCAATTACACTGATTTGTACTTAATAACATCCAAAGTAGATAGCCTTTCCAAACTAAAAAACTTTAATTCTAACCCACTTAGTGCGCATTCAGCCAAATAATCTGGCATCACTCCAGTAGTAACTTCCTTGAACTCCTTTTCTATACTTTCATTTGTCGCGCCGACTGACATCTAACAGGAAAACGCAAGTGCTTGGTGTCATATCATCATAGCATCAACGTCCAAGATACAGTATTCATACTTATGACAAGAGTTCTTAATTGGTTAACCGGTTGTATAGATTAGAATTATTTGTCGAAAAGAAGCTTGACTTGGTATTGAGTGGTCTTAGGTACTCTAATTGTAAGCATAATTTGTGACCAACCGACAAATTTGTTTCAACAAATTTTCGATTTAAAATGAGTGTTATCTAAAATGGAAGTCTCGATGGTCCCAATTAAATAGCATGTCCCCTTGCAACCTGATGTCACTTAAGCGCGGCTTATGACCGAATTTAATTAGCTGTCCGCCGAGTCTAAAGTCTTGAAGTCTGCCACTCGGTGTCAGTGGCAGCCATCAGCCATCGCAGCCACATTGTCCCTGACTTGCGATCGACACCGCATGCCGGGCAAATCAATTAAAAACACCCAGCTGGAAAAATGGCAAGACAAACCCCTGGCCAGACGATTAGTGATCTGAAATCTAGGCGAAGTTTCGCCGAAATAAACCCAACCATAAACGGTTGGCTGGAAAATTGATTGAGCAGCATACGCGTTGACATTTCAATTAGAAGCCCAGACCAGAAAAAAAACAAAAAGACAAGAGACCGCGACACGCAATCGCTTTGGGGCTGGAAAAGAATGCCGATCCAGATCGAGAGCTGGTGGCAGCCGATAAACCTTGTGGGCCAATTAAGCCCCGGCCACTGGGTGTTGCATGCTGCGATCTTTATCCGAAAAGCCAGCAGAAGCCTTAAGTCCGAAAGTGTTCCCGACTTTTCCCGTACATTTCCCGACTTGGATGGGGACGGGGTTGCTGCTGTTAATTCAACATGAAACATGTTTCGGGCTGTCGGGCAGCCTTTTGCGTCGATTTTTGGGCTTTTTGCGAACAGTTTTCGCAATGTGATTGAATTTTAATTTTTTAACATTTGCAAACGCGAGCCGAAAAGTCAGCTGCGCCGATTTTAACCTACTTCAGGCTGATCGCCGGACGAGTTTAGTTCGCCGCGCCACGCATTTGTCACACACACGCATGCGCACGCGCACAGGTCTCGCGGGTTGCGTAAGTTTGGCGAAACGAAACGAAACGATCTGCGGACTCAGAGCTCCAGCCAGCTCCATGGATACAGATCCAGCTCTCAGCTCCGGCTTACAGCTGGCCATGGCTGCCCCACGATCATGCCTAC
>VNJU01005663.1:0-11490 GCA_008042675.1 Drosophila seguyi | reverse complement strand
TGGGGTCAGGGGTCCCTGACAAACTGTACAACTCCCATTCAGCACCGCACCTGTCCGCCCCCGGGGCAGAGTTCACTGCGTGGGAGTGTGACAAAGTTGACATTTGAGTTGGAAAAAACACTCACCGCAACGAGCAGCGGCGAATGCAAGCACCAGTAACTGATATTAAGCCCGGAACAAGTGTCCGCTCAGGGGAGTCTGTCCGCCAACGCGGAGAGTTAAAGGATTTCGCAGCTAAAGCCAGGACTTTTGGGGGATGTAATTAACTGGGGATTGTGCTGAATATTATTTAAATGCTGAAAAGGATGTACAATAGATATATTTTGAGGAGGAAATAAGAAACAAATAAAAGTGAGTGGTAATTGGTATAGAGAAGTATCCGTTTAAGTTTTCCGTAAAAAAATATTTTCACAAATTAAGAAACAGCTCAATCGTAAACCAAAAAAATTTATTTTAATAAGATAAAATATTTTATAAATATATTATATTGATGATATATGCTTTTTCTTAAAGATTCCTTCATTTATACAAAATCCAACAACTCCTAGGCAATTCCCCTGGTTTAAGGTTACAAATATTATTATTTATTACAAATAACCCGCTTATGAAAACCCCCCCACTCGGGCTAAGCCCTAAAATTAACAAATGGACAAAAAGATAATCTTTCGAACTATGATTGCTGTCGATTTATGAAATATGTCGGATTACGGCCAAAGTCTACTTAGCACTGGAAGTATCTGTGTGTCCAACTATCCATTCCAGGGAGATTCCTGTTCCACATAAAAGCAACGTCGCTACGTTTCGTATTACAGTCATATCCTGGCTGGGGAAGCATGAAATTCGAACATAACCCCCGAGATATGGCCGAAAATCTGTTGCGCAGGGTGTACCTGGTATTGTTCTTTGCAAAAGGGTTAAATTATTGCTATATCCGTAGTCGTATTCGTATTTGAACGGGGGCGGAAGAGCAACCCTTAGAGAGTAACCCATAATGGGTGGGTGACCCTTGCCCTAACCTTTACGGACATCCCATGTCCCAATGTATCCCGACCCAAACACAACCCCATCTACGGGCACTTATTCTATATTTTACTTAATGCATTCCCTGCTTATCCTCATTTTTATTAGTGTTTCAATATTCTTTTTCACTTTGCTTGGTTGCGTTTTTCCCAGCCATCCTTTCCATTGCTTCCTTTGCCATGCCAGCTTTGTTTGCTCATGTCCTGGATTGCTCCTTGGGTTGGGTTGGGTTCGGTCTCCGTCTCCGTCTCCGTCTCCGTCTCGGTCCTGTCCTGTACTGTACTGTGTTCGTTCCTTGGATGTGGCTCGTTTCTGCCATTAAATGGACAAATGAGGGATATAAAACAATTCGCTTTGGCTTCCTTTCTTTTTCGTTCGTTTCCTTTCTTCTTGTCGCTGGCGCTTCCTTTGGGTTTCTTCTTTGCCTTTTTCGGGTCTCTTTGCTTTTTTTCTCGCATAAGCATTTTATTTATTATTATTTGAGTGTGTGTGTGTGTGTGTGTGTGTGTGTGTGTTTGGGTGGGTGGCTATATCCTATATCCTTCCTATATCTGCTTGTGCTTCCCCTCGGTTTTGGTCACTTTATTTGTTTGTACCTTGCCAATGCAAAGTGTTTTGTATCCTTTTTTGGCCGGAATCGCACAAGGATCGAGGGGGGAGGCGGGAGTTCAACTGGGTTTGGCTTTCGGGTGCGAGGATTTATGCTCATGTTGGTTTTCCTGGGAGTTCCTATTTGGCGTGTGGGTGTGTTATATTTCGACCCCCAACTCCTGCCGTGCCTCCGTCTGGGTTCGTCCTTTCATGTGTCCTGTTTATGTAATCGCCGACATTAGTTCCTGACGCTGCCCGACCATGTGTTTGCTTCTCTTTATTGTGTGCACTTCCTGCGGGGTATGATTACTTGCTAAAATCGGTTGAAACTTGCGGGATATATAATCCTTATAAGCCATGAATATTAGCTCAAAAATTAGTACAGCCTTTGTACGTTTTTTTGGGAGTATTTTTTTCTAAGTATTTTCCTGCACAAGTAATCCATGTGTGCGTCTTAGAAAACCTAAATAATATTCACTTAATTTTGTTTATTAACAAACCGGAAAAACTAGCCATATCTTCTTTGATCCCTAGAGCATCTACGTCTTTTCTGTCTCTCTTTGACTGAAACTTATATCCTCATTTTTTGTAACCTAAGATTGAAAGGCATCTTGGCCCGCCTGTCTCCACTTTCTGACCTGTCCTTGTCCCTTTCTTTCTCATTTATTTTGATTTCTTTTTCGTGCATTTTTTCCACTTACTCACTATTCCTATCCTTGGCCGAAAGTTACCTTAATTTTCGTAGCTCTCCTTGCAGGAATTTCGTTGCTTGTTCCACCATTTGAAGATTTCTTCTGGCGTCCTTCGTCCTTTTTTTGCTTTGTGCTGGCGCATGGAAAATGAAATGAAATAAAATGATACTCATTAATTTGATAAATCGTGGGGCACAACACAACTCGGCTTCGGTCCTCCTTGGGTTTTCTTTATGTACTTTCTTAGACTTTGCTGCCCCACCTTTTGCCCCTGGTTTTGGGTTTTCCTCGCTTTTGCTTAATAATACCCAAAGATTTTTATAAATGACCACGCTGCAAATGGAAAAAGTTGACCTTTAGCGTAAATAGAAATACCGCCCACTTCAAAAATGAGGATGGGCTGTCACCCATCCTCTTCGAAATGTTTCCGCTTTTGTGAGCGTTGATTTTGTTTTCCCCATCATCATTGTCCTCGTCGTCGTCGCCGTCATTTTCCGCAGTTCTTCCTGAATTTTTAAGTAATTTCTCTGTCCTTTGTCCGCTTTGGAAATTTGTAAGGAAGATTTTTTTACACGGGAAAATAATTTAAAGAATTAGCATTTAAAAATATGTGAAATAAGCGACTCTGGACTTAATTTAAATAACAAAATATATTTTTAAAAATATATACTTAGTAAAAATGGATCTAGAAAAATCAATGAAAGGGTCTTAATAAATTTTCCCATATTTTCCCCGGTGTATATCCCTCTCCCCTCTTTAGGTATTGAAATTTTCCATCTACAAACATTACGCACTTGGTCAGCTATTCGCCCCTCTCCTTCCCGCCCTGCGTGTTGCTTGTCCCTCTTTTTTTCTCGGAGCTGCCAAGCTTTTATTAGCACACATTTAATAGGGTCACGCGTGTACTCTCCACCCCCACCAGCTCTAGGTGTTTTTTTATTATTATTAATTTTCCAGCAAGTTACATGGGCACAACACAAAACGCAAAATACAAAAACCGAAAGCAAAACAAAGGCAGGACGAGGGAAAAAACAGGATGTGGGAGGAGCCAAGGAGCAAATCAACCGCCCACAACAGGACGAAACGCTAAGCAAACGAAATGCGAAAGGACACTTAACTGTGGTAGACAAAAAAACAAAAAATGGCAGTGGTTGGGGTTTTGGTTTGGTTTTTTGGTGGGGTGTGGAGGGGGTTCGGGAAATGAGGTTCTCCGCCAAATGAGGTCACTTTTTCCACCTCTCACTCCCGGTGTTTTCCTTTCAGTTCACTTTAGCAGCTGGAGCAGCGAATGATGGAAATATTTGAGGCATTACCTCAGTGTCCTTTGGCGAGGGAAAGTCAAAAATGTGTGGGTGGATTATAAATGGAAAAATGTTTAAACAAAGAAGAGAGCAATTTGGTAAAATGTGTATAAGGTTTGGTAAATATCATGTTACTTGTACAATAAATCCCTTAAGTTGCACTTGCATGCCGGATTTCATCATATATTATTCTAGTTACTGTGTCTTACAGCTTATTAGCTTTTCCCTGAATCAATTCGCTTTGTGGTTTCTAATTCCTAGAATGTAAGTTATTCGAAGCTTTCATATTCTGAAAAATGAACATTGTTTACACTTCTGGGAATGCACCTGCAAAACATTTTGGCATTAAGCAAAAGGATTTTGTTGAAAGTCCTTCAGATTTTCATTTGTTTTTGCCATTTCTGGGAATAACCATCTGTACTACATTCAATTTTACATTTCAATTATTTGTAAAATTGAAATGAAACATCACTCACAGGATTATTTCCAAAAAGAAAGGATTCTATTGAAACTCCTTGATATTCTCCATATATTTTTGCCTTGCTGTCATTTCTGGGAATAACAATCTGTACTATATTCAATTTCATATTTAAATTATTTACAAAATCAAAACGAAACCTCACTTAAAACGGATTACTTCTCAAAAAACAGGATTCTATTGAAAGCCCTTGATATTCTTCATATAAATTTCCTTTTGTGCAATTTCTGGGAATAACAATCTGTACTACGTTCAATTTTATATTTAAATTATTTGCAAAATTAAAATGAAACCTCACCTAAAAGATTTCTGGGAATAATAGTAATCCCTTATTTAATTTTATATTCAAATTCTATACAAAATTAAATTAAACCTCACTTATCAGGGCTTAATTCAATTAAAATAGGATCCAATCTAAAGAAAACTCGATTTTGTATATAAACCAACGTAAACAAAGCCCCATGACACTATCCCGGTTACTATCCGTTGGCTGCAAACTGAACAAACAAACCATTAAGACAATCAGTTGGAGGATCGCGTTGCAATACCAGGAATTTTGCATATATTACCATGAAATGCAACCCGATCCCGTCCCCCATGACGTATACGCAATAACCAAACTCGCAATCGAACGGCCTTGAAAATCTCGCCGGTGGTGAAGGCAATCGAGTGCCAGGCAAGCTGCAAGTCTGCAGCTGATGGGCGACTGTGATTAGTCTGCGACTAGCTTAGATGATGTGCTGGCCAACTGTAATAACTGCTACCAGGCACTGGAGGTGCGGCCAAAGTAAAATAAATAAATAAATAAAGAAGTAATCGCTCCGAAAGTTGGACAATGTTGGACTACTTACCGGCAGTTGCCGTTGCCAGTTCGATGCGTTCGGAAGTGCAGCAGAATATTCTCTGTTTTGATCAACGTGGCGTATGCGTAACGCTTGAAATTTAGTGGAGTTTTTAAAAATGAGTGAAAAATCAGAGAAAACGGAGGAGGAGCAAGATCAGGGGCAGATGGACAAGGAGGTTTCTTCCAGAGAAAGCCCAAATTCTAACTCGTGTTTGTTTACCTTCGACACACATCCTTATTATCCCTTTCTGTACGATCCATATTCCTCATCGAAATATGGGTCACAGGTGAGGGAGAGGAAAATTGATAGATGCCTCAAGCAGTTGCAGGAAGCCCTCAGGGGCGACAAGTGAGTAGAGAGACATTTCCTTTCTTTTTTGGAAATTAAATTAAGCTATGCTCTTCATGGTAGTATATTTTTTTATTTAATGCTCAATTTTGAGGACTGTAATTTGTTGTGTATTTAAATTGTATTTCTTGTGCATTAAATAAACAAATGTTTTTCCTTTAACAAAACTTATAAATTTGTTTAGAGACAAAGTCACCTTGCTGCCTATTTATTTGTTCAACCTTAATCACCATCAATTATGTTCACTGTCTATTGGCAAATTGACAAACGATTGCAGTTGGATTTGTGTAAATAATTCAGAGGACAGGGAATATTCAGCTTTGGCCTCCGGTTCCTGCCCCTGCTTATTCATAAGGATCAAAAGGATACGCACACACAGAATATTCCCTCAAATTCCAAGTTAACCCAAAAGAGAGTTGTCTTGCGGTTGCTTCCCTTGTTGGTGTTGTTTGTCAAGAGGCATTAGCATTTCAGGACTGTAACTAATCACAAATGATAACATTTGCATGTGCAAACACACACTGGCACACCCCTAGGTGTGGGCCAGGGCTATTTGCATACTTAAGTGTGCAGTTATTACCTTGTTATATCGATATAAATAACATCCCAGAGACGGATGCCACACGGATTGGGCCTAATGAATCCTTGTTTGTTCTAATAAGTTTTGAATTTATTATTGATTTACACACAACTACTGCTGCTGACCAGGCCAGAGACAAAAGACGGCTCTTGGGCAGGAGATTAAAATATGCCAGGAAATGCCAGGGGAATTGTTGCATATTTCAAATATTCAGGAAAAGGCCTGTGTGCCAGTCTCAGTTGATTAATCTGCCGGATAAGGAGGAGCTCAATTGTTTGGCATTTTATATGAACTATGAGCAACCTTTTCATATATTCCATCAAGTATACGCCACGTATAACACTTTTTCTTTGACATTTACCCCACACAAATTTCAAACGAAAGCACTTAATCGCATTTGCATACATTTCCAGCTCCTATCCTACAACAACTGTCAGAAATGAATATTTATTGCCAGCAAAAATTCAAACAATTTAAATAATGAAGATTGCATTTTAACGGACGAGCCCGTATCGCAATTTGTGATTGAATTGTCACATTTCATATTTTGCCATTGAGTTTTCTCCTTTTTTTTCACTCTCTTTCCCCTCTATAAATAAATTATAACATCTGAAATAATTTGTTGCACATTTCGCTTCGGTTTGCCAACCGCAAATAAGAATCGATAGCACAAATATTTAGTCCGGCCTCTGTAATACTTAATAGAACGGAATAAAAAGGCATACAAAAATATATACACAAATGGAAACAGAATACAATTGCTGAAACACTACCGTAATAATAATTAAAATAAATAAAAATAGTTGTGGTGAGATAATTCCTCGAATTTATGCGAAAAAGTCAAATATGATAATTGCAAAGGAATGAAAATGGGTAGTGGGCGGCGGGTGAAAATGGAAAATGTATCCCATATTTTAACTGAAACCAAAGCTGATTATAATTGAAATTTTGTTACATCAAATGGTGCAACAAATGAATCGGATAATTACGAAAATCGGACATTACATTTCACAAAATGGGGAAAAATGCAAATGGGCAAGAGGGAAATTGTGCAAACTGGTGGGAAAAATTACAAAAATAATACTTCTTTGTAGGTTTATGTGGTATTGATTTTTGTAGATTTATTTAGTAGGAGGAATTTTGGTTAATAATATTTTTTATGAACCCTTCAAGGAGGAAAGTATAAGAAAGTTTATGTAATTTGGTAAACTTTATTTTCCAAATAGAAATCTTAAAAATTAAGACGAAATTAAAACGTCACATAATCAATCTATTTTAAATCTAGAAATAAATCTCTAAAATTCCACTTGATTTTCTAACCGAGTAAACAATGGAAAAACTTTCCATCCTAAGCTGCTCTTCCTGCTTCCTGCTCGCATCCCTACTCTCACTCTTTACACTTTTCCACTTCCCTAAGTTGTAGCTGCAAAACTTTATTTCCATAAAGCGCTGAGCATAAAATTAATTTACTAATTGATGAGGCCCTGATCTCAATACTCAAAATACCCCGACGAATTATCATCATCGTCGACAATGCAAACAAGTTGAAATTCAATTACGGCGAACGACGAGCGGAGACGACGAAGGCGAAGTCGAAGATGGTGAGAGGAGGGCTGGGATCTGGGAGGGAGGGAAATGGGGCTTTAGGTTCCGAGGGCGGTGGGGGGGAGGGTGAGGTGAAAACTGAGAAAAATAATCATAAAGCTGCGAGAAAACAAAGCAAAGCGGAGGAGGCACTGGCACAAAAAGCCAAAATGGAAAGGGAACCGAACCGCCGCCATGCGAACTGAAGTGGGGCGGCAGTGGCGGTGGCGGTGGGGCGCAGCTAAAGAGCAATAGCAAATATAAGTAAATAAATAAACCGAATAAACTGAAAATTTATTGAAGAAATACGCGCGAGCCGCACAAACACGAACAAAGAGGTTCCGACGATGATGATCATCATCGATTGGGTGGCTTCACGGGATTTTACACAGAAAAATCAAGGAATTTAAACTGATAATAATATTTATAAATTTATTTTGTGGAGATATTGATGTATTACTTACTTTAACTTATAAGTAAAGAAATAAATTCGCTTTAATTAGAGTTAAGTCATAGAAGCGCCTTATCTTTTTTAGTTCATGTTTACCAGAGTTTTGCTTGTAGGGAATATTTCTTTTAACAGTAAACTTACCTAATATATTAATGAATCAGTTTACTAATGGTTTCTAAATTTAAATAATAACCTAACATGACATAACACGAAGTTATTCGATTTGAATTGATTCTGAATATTTCAATATTACTTCCAAAGTAACTCAAATTTTTTTACCGTGTATTGAGGCTATATAGGCGACAATACGCAACCAAAATCGGCGACGATGCTGTCGATAAACTGACTTAAATCTCACACCCGACGACAGCAATGGATGACGCCAATGAAAAAGCGACGACGAATGACGACTGACGACTCCGACAATTAGAATCCAAGCGTTGCCCTGTGCCGGCACCCAGTCTCGCCCCCTTAAGCCCCCTTCATCTATGCCCATAAGCAGCTACAGATACAAGCACAGATGCAGATACAGATACGGATACTGAGTCGGCGACGGCGACGCGACACTTCAAGGTTCCTAATGGAAGCCCATGTGCATTGAGCGATTTCACAATATTTAATAAATAATTTCATAATTGCTTCGGCCGCCTTCCATTCCCAAAATTCAAATGAAAAAAGGCACCAGAGAAGATTTTGGTGCTCTTTGCACATAATTTAATTTTAGTTATTTTTTTGTTTTTTGCTCCTGTCTTCTCTGCTTTTTCGGTTGTGTGTACTCAATTAAAAAGCAAAAGACCAAAGCAGCAGCAAAATGGAAAATTATTCCGAGAACCGTTTGGCGCTAGCTCGACCAGCGCAATTAAAATGAAGAGAAAATCGGGAAGGGGAAGTGGGATTGGGAGTGAGGTGGGAGTGGCAAGCGGAATTTTTCCTCATTGAGAGAAATGGAAAAGTTCAAAGTTAAAGATAATGAGGTGGCAAAGGGAAATCGAGCGGGGAGTCGAAGCCATCCCCAAAAAGGCAAGAAAACTTTGAAACTTTTGTCTTTCATTTTTTCGCGACATCAGAGAGAGTGAGAGATGGAGTTGTCCTAACCATAATTACGACTAATTTCTGGAATTTTAAATGGTCAAAGAGTCTGGGGTTCAAGAAAATTTGATTAAGTTTGAGGACATTCGAAAAAATTGTTAATACATTCAGTAATTTTCAAAATTTTAAAGAAGAATGATTCAAAAGACTATTTCTACAGACTAAAATAATGTTTAATAACAAAAGGGATTTAATCCAAAGAGTATGATTCAATTAATGCTGAATATAATTATGTTTTGCATATTTTATTTATATTTTTTACCCAAAATTCCTTAAGACATTCCACTGCCATTCCCTCTATAAATTCATTATTTTAATGGCCTGCCACAGCCCATAACCAATTGCAACATGTTGCTATTTTTCTTTCCTCAAAACCTCTTCCACCTCCTCCTGCCCAGGAATGATTATAATTATAAACCAAGGAGAAAACTTTATTTATTGTTTTCGGTTCACTTGAGGCGTCTTCTTGTTCTAATTTTCACTTTGATTTCCATCAAGATTCAAGAAATGTTTCTATGTTTTCAAGCAACTACAAGTTGTGTATTTTGTTTTGGGGCTGGCCAACAAAAACAAAATTGTTTATGAACAAAAAAGACCACGGAGGGCATGTATTTTCATAGCTTTTGATATGGGAAATAATTTACAAAATAAATTAAAGCCATCTGGCATTAGCAGATCGTTTGCTCTGTGGGCGAAAATTTCTCTCGCTCTCTCTCTCTCCTCATGAAAATGTTCTAGAACTAGAACTAAACTCTGGAAAAACGCTTCCGCCTTTGGCGAGCGTTCCCAATTAAATTCCAGGCGCATCGTTTAGTTAATTAAGCCATCTCAATCAGGCCCGAGACGAGGCTCTCTCCGGAGACGTTGACTGAGTGACAGCAATGGAACAATAATAATAATAATTGTAGTAGTAGTGAGGCGGAGAAAAGGCTTTCGCATGCCATAAATTATAGAACAAATTATGCAAATCACTGGGTAAAGAGAAGGGACAGAGCGGTATTGGGGTTCTGGGGCTTCTGGGGACAAACAATCCACAACGATGACGACAACAAGAAGTCACCCACAACTGCAATTGCGGAATTAACTGCACTAGGCAGTCGCTGGGGGAAGGTGGGGGGCAAAACTTTGGGTGGAAGGCAAATTAAAAATCCAATGACGGCACAAAATCATAAACAAAACAGTTGAGGAGTGGCCGAGTTGGTGAGGGTGGAGGTGGTGGGGCCATAAAGTGGCTGAGACAGAAGCCAGCGAAAAACAAAACAAGTGGGATCGTTAAAAGGAGTTCCCAACAAATTGCGACTCAAAAATACCCCTTAGGTTATAGAATAAACATAAAGATTGAACAGTCAGGCAATTAATAAATGTAAACATAATAAAAGTGGTTGTAAACAGAACACAGTTGGTTGGATAAATGTACATTTGGAATAAATGGGAAATACATATAGGAACCAATGATATCAAGTTAATTTTAATCAGTTTAATTCTTATTCAGTTCAATTCTTATTTATTATTGCCTGTTTATAAAACATAGTATTTATTTAGGAAAGCATCAAAGATCTATTTATTATTACATTGCAAACCCTTATTATGCCTTTATATATTAATTTAATTAGTTTTCTTATGTATTCATATATCCTTTTTCTTGCATAAATATATATAAATATTTTTTAAGTTCTTAAAACTCATTATACTTCAAAAAAACCACTTAAGAGGTACTTAACTTCAAGGAGAATGGCGACACACTGAGTTTTGCCCTTCGCTAGTCGCAAGTTTTTTCATTATGTTAATTAATTGCCTTGATTAAAGATCAATATAGAGGATTAAGGCGGAGTGAGACCGATGACATAACATTCATCAAACATTAGGTGCTGCAAATTGTGTTACTTAATGAATTAATCTAAAAAGAGAAATTAAGAGCAATTATTAGAAGTAAATAACATTAAATTCCCAAAATATATCCTTATTTTAACACAAAGTACTTTAGGCGATAATTAAACGTATCTTTAAAGTTCCAATATATCCTTTTAAGAGATTAAATTTCTTATTAAAGGTTCCAGAAAATCTTTTTAAATATAAAATTAAATTTGAGATTAATAGTTACAATAATTCTTTTTCAAATATAAAATTTTGTTTTTAAAAATGTTAATAAATCTTTTTAGTAGCTGAAATTAAAAACGGAAATTCCTTAAGGCTTTTAACCTGTTCCTTAAACCCCCTTCACCCTCTTAAAACCCTCTTCAACAGCTTCCACCAGCTTTACCTAATTTTCAGCATACGTATTACAACAATACCTTTCAATTTGCACAAACTCGAACGGAATATTAAAACGGGTGTAATATTTCATAATTCCTAATCGCTTGATTATTAATCCGGGCTTATTTTAATTTTAGACCTACCCTGCAATATGTTGCAATAAACTCCGCGATATCCCTTTACAACACCCCTACCAACTAGCACTGGCCGCTGCTGCTCTTCAACCATATAATTTACCATAGCAAATGAACAAATTTT
>VNJU01005662.1:0-44945 GCA_008042675.1 Drosophila seguyi | reverse complement strand
TAACGGCATATCCTTGGGAGAATGCTGCACCACAGAATTCCAAGAAAATGCGACAGTTTTCCCTGCGAGGCAGCAACGCATTTGACACGCGGCGTGCGACATTTATCAAAAAAGGTAGAGGAGCGGGAATAAAAAACGGATAACTTAAAAAAACAGAAACCGAAGCGGAGACAGGAATTGTGATTGATCGGCGGGCAAGTGTGCTCCTCATTCAGTTCTGGGATGGCTTTGGGAGTGCCTATTACGGTTGACCTCTGGCACGTGTGCCTCTTGAATAACCCTTTTGGAATGCGGTAAGCCATAATGGGCTCTCTTCTCTTTTTTTATTGCAGCGAATCAATCATTATTGGGGAACATGTCGTCATAAATGAGGGCGTTCTTTACACATTACGTAGGAAATACATTTCTGGAATTTATTTTGGGAGAAATACATTACTTTTCAATTTATGGAAAAAAATACAGTTTTATAAGAATCACATTACTAAGCTGCATATTAGAGAATAAAATTCTACAAAAATCTAATTAGTGTTTTCTTTACATTTCTTAGATCTAGTCTCGAATTTTTCCCAGTGACTTCATAAACTGCAACGAGTTTAGCACTTCCATAAACATATCGAGCGAGTTACCGATTTATGCGGGACTAGGCAGAAATTTATTAATTGGCCGGGCCAATAAATACGGTGGAGTTTGTTGGGACTTTCAGCCAGTTTATGACGAATGTTGGACGTAGGACTCCGAGCTGGTGCCACATGCGGCAATTTATGGGCCATGTCTCTGCTGCAACCAAAACCGAAATGAAAATGAAAATCGAACGGCATCATTATCTTTCGCCCAATGGTCATAACTCAGTGCAGAATGGGGAAAAGGGTTCGCCTCGCCTCCTATTTCTGAGAACCTACCTTGGCGACAGCAGCTCTTGTTGCAGCCCCCCTCAGCGAGCATTGTCATAAAACTGTATTCATTCATTCATTTATAATTTAATATCGATCGGTGTCGACTCACTCTGATGGATGTCCCGGCTTTGCCCGGCTTCGATTGCTGCATTGGAGCTGCACTGGGGCCATCGTAAACTTTTATGCCAGCAGCCCCATTGCCACGTTTATGGCCGGGCAAAAAGTTCCTGGCCAGCGTTTTGCTTTGGCCCGTCTCTGCGACTGCGACTCATATTTTTGTGGCCTTTATGGCGTTTGGCAAATCGAAGGCCATAATTCACAATTTAATTAAGAGCCGCAAATAAAGCGTGCTGCATTCCTGGCCACAGTTTATCGCCCTGTCTCCGCACATCAAAGTCTTAACATGGATCAAATGACTGGGTTGGTATCGAAGGTGAGTCTTAGTTTTAGGTTGTATATTCTTTTCTGAGTTTTAGAGGGTTTGAGGATGTACATTACAAGCTTTGAAACCTAAAAAGTTGTTATTGTAAATTAAAGTAAAAGAAATATAAATTTTAATGGATTACAATAAATAATTTCTAAATCCATATACTGCTTAATTTATTGTCCTATATTATACATATTTTTTATGCATATACCATCCCATATTAATACCCTTCCCCTATTCCCTCATTTCCGTCTGAGATCCCCGCAGATGTCAGAAACTTTTCGCAGCACAACATCACACACACAAAAGGCTCACAGGCTCACAGCCTTCAAGGAAGAATGGCTGGGGGACCGGAGCGACTTGAAAGGAAGATGCGTAAAAGTAATTTTAATCGAAAATTGATTTATAATTGAAAAATCTCATTTGCAGAAATTGATTTACAGCAGCATCCGCAGCACCAAGATGAAATCCTTCCTTACTGCCTCTTCCTCGTTGCCGTTGCCGTTGCTTTCCGGGAAAATGCGTGCAATATTTTTCTGTTCAAAGGCAGTTTTCCGGCGGGTAGAAACGTGGAAGCCGAGGTAACCGAGCGTCAAGTGGTTGAGCCAACAAAACTTTTGCCAGTAGAAAAATGTCTGCTAAGGACGAATAGCGGCAAAAGAAGCTGCAGCAACTTGCTAAGAGAAGGCACACTAAGAAAATTAAGGATGATGATAATAAGAAGAGAGTTAATTAAATTTTTTACAAATTGTTTAATTAAAAGGGGAAATATTTTCTAGTAAGATTTAAATGTATCCTAAATTTCTTATGAAAGTGAAGAACTAACATTTTTTCTTCGAGTGCCTGAGGCTTGGGGGGAAATTTCTTGGCATCCTTTGGCCCGGCCCCGTTATCTCCTGGCGCTTTGTCATCATCAAAGGAGCTGCCGCCGCGCTGCCAACTTCGCCCATTGACTTTGCTTACGTTTAGATTTTTCTAGCCATTTTCCAGCTGGTGCGGTGAGCGGCACGCTTGCGGCAACATTGTAATTTTGAAAATGAGTAAAGTTTGAAAAACCTTGTGGTTAGCCCCGATTTCCCCCAGCTCCCTGCGTCTTTCTCAAGTGGTTCCTTTTTGCCTTTCGTACGGTCGGCCTGGTCAAATCAAATTCTTATAGAAATCCCCCTGTCGACACCGCTTCCGTTTCCGCTTTGACACTTGTTTTGAGCCAGCTCTTTCTGCCCCCGCCCCACTAATTCAATTATGCAGCGAGTGCAGGAAAGTTTTTAAATTATTTAGCAAGTTTCCATTCAGCAGGCACTGCATCCGTAAATCGTGTCCAAGCCCAAGTGTCCCGGGTGTCTCAAGTGTCATCTTTCTTTGTCTGCGCCGTGCTGCTGCGACAGGCGGAGGATCCTGGACTCTGGACTCTGGCCTCTGCCAATTATTGCAATGCGCACTGCGCACGCACCTCCGGCAATTAAAATTAATTTCCTCGCAGACGCCATTGTCTGCTTGGGAAGAAGTCACAAAGGATAACGCGGGGACGAAACATTGTTTCCCGCCTGACTGATTTATCTTGATTCCGAAGGCCCAAGCTTCCAAGACTTCCGTGGGAGGCCACGGTCCGCTGGTTGTCTTTAAGTTTTTGTCACAGGTGCGTGGGCATTGAATTAAATCAAAGAGGAAAATATATTTAATTTGAGCGTACGCTTTTATTAAACAAAATCTAGCTTAATCTTAGCTCTAAATTGTACAAAAGTTTGCAATTAATAAATTCTCATATTCTCAATTTTGTATCTTAACAAAAACCACCTCATAATGGAATGTTCGACATAATCAAATCGCTGACATAAATCTCATTTGGTAATTCATCAACGAGTTAGGAAACAATTAAAAATATTTGAATATCCATGGATCAATTTAATCTCGGTGGAAATTAAAAAAGACCCAAAATAAAAGGCTATCTAATTTATTTGCATGCGGGAAACAAAGAAATATTATGACCAGAAATAGCATGCATCAAATGCGAGAATAATCAAATAAATTCCAAAAACGCAAATCGAAAAAATTGAAACATTAAAAATAAACCTAATCGCTTTTGTGTATCCATCACGCAAATTTTTATAACGCTCATAAAATCGAATCACAGAAGGCAGAAAACAAAAGCAACAAATAAATACGACAAAATATACACAAAATTCACAACGAGCGAATGTAAATGGGCCTTAGATGGCGATTTGAATGACAAAACAAACACCAATCGACGCGTAACTCAAATCGAATCTTCAGTCCGTCGCCGACTTTTGGCCAGACCTGTCTGGTCTCTGGACGGACTTTTAATGGTATGCTCGAGCCGGGAGAGATATGGCTTGTTTTATTCGTTCGATTAGCCCCTGGCCGAGTCAAAAGCTGTCTAAACGAGCATTAGGCCGTAAACAATTCAACTTCCGTTGGCCGCAAATCGTGTTTCGAGTGGGTGTTATATCTATATGCATTAGCGATGTTAATAAAGTGGATAAAACTAACATGACTGACGGTAATACTGTGGGAAGTATGGCATGGATATAAGTTTTAAAAATTTTAAATAATGGAAAATATAAAAGAAAGTGTAAAAGTGTTTGAATATTAGTTTTTAAAACTTTAAATAATTGAAAATATCAACAAAGGTGAAGTATATATGAGAAGGTGAAAATATCGCAACGCATCGTTAAATATTGGATGGATACTATTTTTTTTTTGAATTTTAAATATTCTAAAATATCAAAGAAAGTGTACAAGTAAAATACAGTCTACGAGAAGAAGTTATTAGCAAAATATTTAATGGTACATAGTAGGGTCTTACTGCTGTTCCATTTTTTTGTGTCCTTATCAATCTAAATTTGGATTTATTAGTATCAGATATTTTTCATCCTGACACCCCATTGTTACTAAATACTTCTATTTCCATCTCAAAAATCTGCATCTGATGTATTCAATGATCACGACTTTTGTCGCGCTCATTACGACGTGGCACGTTCTTCGGTTGCACGCGTAATTTAACCAAATTTGTCGCATTGCGGCAACGCTGCGTATGCGCAATCCGCTCGTTTGGTTTTCGCGCGATATAAATCATGTTGCCATAAACCATGATGCCCATGTCTCGCCAATCTTTATTTAGTGCGTCATGTGTTAAATTTCCCTAATAATAGTCAAATGTGCTCAATAAAATGATCACGTACGAGGCGATCGATGGCAACCGTTTTTGGACGCTGAGGTGACACAAATTTTGAACTCGTTTTTGATTTATTGCCAATCTGTAAACGTTGCTTGCCGTTGCCTAATTCAATAAAGTCAAATCAGTGCAAAGCTCAGAGACTTTGCATCGCGATATATGTATATATCCCAGTGGACGCCTCGCAAGATGCCACTGTGTGATCGCAACTATGTCAATATTGTCACGCCATCCGCCGCACCGCACCCCGGACGGTGGCAGTTGCAGTTGCAGTCACTGTTTTATGTTTCGCTCGCCGTGGCATTTCCTTTTCTGACCGACAGCCGTCAATCAATTTGTTAGCTCTGCCGGTTAAGTTTTTTTTTTTTGTTTTTGGTTTTTGTTTGCGTTTGTGACCTGTCATTAAACAAATGACGGCTCATTTCCAAATTCGTAGCGAGTAATTTTGCTTAATTTGTAATATTTTTTGCGTGCTTTTGGTATTTTAAATGGGGATTCAACAAGTAATTGATTGTTAGATAAATATTTAAGTGAGTAGAGTAACAAGCACTTTATCATCTTATATAGGTGTTTCTTTGTGATATTATTATGAGACCAGTACTTAAATATCGAATTATATTACAGAATCTATTAAACTTGAACCAAGTCTAAAGAAAGGTTGCCAGAATATCTGCCATCAATCAGTTGTCTATGGCCACACAGAGACTGCAAGTCTGACTTCAAACTGTAAAACCAAAAGGCTAAAAAGGTGACTATTGCCTCTTGGCAGCAACGCATGAATATTCGCTTGCCCCCCAGGGAGGGGTTGCGATACCCAAATCACCCCCAATACCGCCAAGCGGCAATCCGTCCGTCGGCTGGCATTTGATTTGGCCAATTTATGGCACGTTCCGCCGCCCGCTGCCGGCCGAGAAGAATTTGGAGCGAGTTGGCGCAGCGCATGACCATAAAGCGGCGGCGGTCGGCGGTAAGAATGCCGCTGCTGGCCAAAACTGCGGCCAGACTCGGTCAGAAATTATTGCAATCATTGAAGATGGACAGTGGGAAAATAGTATTAAGAGTGAAGAGAAAATTTACAAACATTTATAATATTTGGATATAAAACTATTCTAAAGATTACGATTTTTTTTTAATTTTATTCAGCTCATTATTCAGTATCAGTATCAAACAAATTTTAATTTTTTTAAATTGCTTATATAACTTAAATACTTTATGTGTTTAAAAGAATTTGTCGATATTCGAGTCTTATCCACAGTAAAATGGGTAAAGTAAAGTTAATTTTGGAAAATTTGAAATTAAAAGGGGCGAATTTTATTTCATTTTTAATTGTTTATATTTTTCGTATATCTGTAATTTTTAATTTAAAAAAACTAGTCCATCTAATGTTGATCTTCATTCAGAATATAATTGCATTTAAATTTTTTTCCAGTTTTCCAGTGTAGAACTTTTAATGTAAACTTCAAACAAATTCCGCAAATATACCTTATACTTTTTATTTTACTTAACACCTGGTAAAAAATTCAAGTTGCTAAATTTGAAATGTTCTTCAGAAACATTTCTTAATCACATGAGTCAACACCGCCTTGAAGCTCAATAAATAATAAATAAAGAACTTTTATTATATTTAAATTATTAAGAAAATCTTTCAAGCTAGTTTAATTATCATTTTGTCACACTGTGCGCCGCAGTGGCAGTTGCAGCTGCCGCCTGTGCCCGGCGCATGTCAACATGGGTTTCATAAATGGCAGCGGACAGCGTTTTGTCAACGCGTTATGTTCTGGCCTGTTGTTGCTTTTGTTGCTTCTGTTGCATTTGCTGCCGTCGATGTTGCTTATGCCTTTATGTGTCGCCTCGGTATTCAGTTCAATTTTTTTGCTCAATTTTTGTTTCGGTTTTCCTTTTATTTTTCGCTTTTTCTGCTTATTTATTTAATCTCTGTTTTTTTTTTTTTTGTTTTATTGCAACGCATTTGGCAACTCATTTTCGTATTTCTCTTAATTAAAAACTGCACTAATTTTTAATTAGGCTTTTTTCAGGCCTTATTCGATGCGGCCTGAAGTCGGTGCGGTGCGTTTGGTGCGGCTGCTTCGAGTTTTGCGTTGCTCGCTCCATTTGTGCATTCACTTATTAATTAATAATTTATTTTTACTTGATTGTCAGTCGATTTATGTAATTGCCAGATGAACTCCGTATGGAATCAATTAAAATTCAATCCAATATGGAATTGATTATGGGGAATATTTAGCGGAAATGAAGTAAGGAAAAAAGGAAAGAGGTAGCTAGCTCTTCCGGATAATCGTAGGTGGGGTTTTTGGTTTTTAGGTGTCTTTTTTGGCAATGAGGGAAATTTCTTAGCAGAGTTTTTGGTGAATTTTTGATGAAAAAATAAGAAAGAAAATTTTTATCAATACTATAAATATTTCCTTTGAATTTAGCAAAGTTTTTGTTAATTTTTAGCATATCCCCTAAAATTGTAAGAAAAATATCATGACCAATTTCCACTTCCATATCCAAATTCCTATTAAAAAACCTGCCGTTCATCAATTTTGTTTCATTTTTCATTTGCCTAGATTTATTAAGTCGAAACTTGAGATGTTCAGACACTTATATACATTATTGCATTGTACTTGTACCTTCCGAAAGGCGGGAGGCGCAAAAAATTAATGGCCCTGCGATGGAGCACAACGCTTATAATGATTTCGACCCCAATTTATCAAGCGATTTCCCGCCCATCGAAGGTTCTGGCAAAGCGAAATGAAAAGTAAAGTTTTCCGACGTATATATATAAAGCACGAGCCATCAAACAATGATGATGCGCAAGAATTCACATTTTCAAAATGGATGGATGGCCCATCCGCCATGGAATGAATTATATGGAAATATATCCTGAAATCCTGGGGAGGGAGGCGAGTCGGCCTCTGCTGGGGGAGGCCATGTCAAAAAGTTTGTGACTTGAGAACTTGGGGCATGTTTGTTATCATTATCATTAGCGGCGTTACCGTGGGGGTTCGTGAATTTTTCAGTGTCCTCCAAAGGGGGCGTGGGCGTTGCCACCCACCGCAGACGGTCATGAATTATGGCTGTCAGTATTTCTTGAGGTGGCTGCCAGGACTCTGAGTCGGAGGCACTTTCATTAGCTTTAATTTGCCGGAAATATTTCCCCGCCTATTTCACTTTTTTTTAGGAGGATTCTCTTTTAGCCTGGCTAATCTCTTTGCATTTTTTTTATTTAACATTTTTTTCTTTTACTTTTGGGCTCTCGACCGTTGGGGTCGGCGGTTCTGCTTTGTTGTTTCCTCTTGGACGCCCTTGAGCTGTTTTTAATTCGGTTTACAGATTATTAGCTGCTCATCGCTTAATGCAAATTCGATTAAGGAATTTCGGCTAGGTGTTGGCGGGTCTCCTTCTCCTTGGCTTCCAATCGCTGGAGCATATCGTTTTTAATGTGTTTTCAAGTGACGTTCTTTGGTTTATGTAATTTCATTTTAATTTCTGGGGACATTTTAATGCTATCCTCGTTCACCTACGTGTGATTTACAGGGCAATGTCATATTTTCTTGTATGAGAAAACCTAACTGGAGACCTTTGGTACTATAAAACTGGGGTATGTGTACACAGAAAATAACATTTAAGATATATATAAAATGTGGCTGCTAACAAAGAATTTTTTTACATTTTTTATAACACAGTAAAATGTAGTTTAAGGATATGTTGGCCTTTTAGAAATTGATGAAAGGATTACAAATTTTAAAGATGTAAAATATCAGAATCTTAATAATTTCAACTTGTACTTCCTACTTTTCTCTCAGTGTCTTAAGCATCTCGTCGGCAGTTTGTGGCACGCGTGTGCTACACTGTGATTCCTGGAACAACAAGTCCAACTGCCTTGGAACGTGTTTGGTTGGGGAGCGGGTATGGGTATGACAGGCGGGAATGGGAATGGAATTGAGCCCCGCTTATGACATGTTCATTGAGTCCGCTCCATATATGCCAGACCCAGACCCACTCCAAGTTGTTTGTGCGACATAAAAATTTTCATAATTTTATCGCTTTTCTTGTAAACGAGGCACTCACTCACGCATTTCCCGGGCGCACGTTTCGGGCGACACTTGATTATGAGAAATAGCCATAAAATGTTGCCCCTGTTAATGACTTGAATGCATAAATTTACCCCTTGGCCCCTCTGTGACCCCACCCACTAGGCCACTGAACCCTGAAAGTACCTGAACTGCGATACAGAATGTCGGCAAGGTTTATTTTCTATTTATTATGCACATGAATTATATAACTAGCATATCATATGCAAAAGGCTTCGAATAGTTGAGCAGAAAACCAAGTTGATAGGCAAATTAATGAGACTCTAAAAAGCATAAGGCTTAATTGGGGTTACGTAGAAGAAAAATAGTTCCCTGTTGAAAAAGTTAAAGTCAGTGAAACCTTGGGAATAATAACATGGTTTTATGTAAGGGGAATCAAAAAAGTGTTTTAAAATTATTTACTTTACATGCTTGAAAAATATATACATACATATATATTTATGAAATATAAAGTTTTTGTAAACAATTATTGTAGATAATTAATAAATGACATTTAAATTTTAGTTAAGAACTTCTTTGGCCTTGCACTTATTTTAAAATGGTCTTAATTACTTCTCACCTGATTAAAAACCATGGTCTAGGGTTTAACCCTTTATAACCGATTAAGGGCTTCACATGCGGGAAAGGTTGATCCTTAGTTCTAAAATTCACTAAAAATTAAATGATATATGATAAATGCTTATAGATCTTCTGCAGTATGTACCCCGTAAAATATATGGTGTCTGTACACTGTACAAATTATAAATAGTAAGCTTTATTTCTTTACAATAAATTAAGAAATTATATTCTTACACTTTCTTTTTGTTAAAGTTTTTTTTTATCAAAAGTGTTTCAATAAAATTTTAATGAATGTTAATGTTTTTAAAAAAATTTCAAAAAACAGCTCCTGAAAAAACAAACAGGGCAACCGAAGTGCCCCAGGTCTTGGGTGTTCAACACCCTTACCGGGGTGACTGTGTCCATGAATCACTTTTTAAGTGAGTGTCGCACACGTTCCCGTTCCCAATTTCCCCTCTTCAAAAGGCTAAGGGATGGTGTTAAAAAGGACAAGTGCCAGAGCCGGGCGAGCCGTTATGAAAATTCAATTTTGTGTCGAATTTATTAAAAGCAGCTTAAAAATGCTAAGCGCATTGAAAAGTAGACATTTGGGAATTCGGACAAGTGTATATTTGAGCAAGTTCATCCTAATATCCAGAGTCCTGGGGAGGTTTCGGTTTTCCTGATGTTTTGGCCGCAGGCTCAGGCCCCGCCCAGCCCTAATGGAATAATTTCTGGCCTTAAGTTAATCAAAAGAGAGTTCGATCTGTCCGGGAGTGTCCAAGGGAGTGGACTCAATATTCAGTTCATATGGCGGATATATCCCAGATGGTCTTAACAGGTGGCATGGCTTGCAAATTGAGTTTAATGATGGGAAATTATGGTAACTCAATTAAAATAACCTATTGGGAATTGTAAGGAAACTCGCTTGTTGTAGAGCAATGTGACTATTAATTCGATTTATTTTAATTTCGACATTTTAGATATTACATTTTTTTATAAAACAAACCCACCATAAAGAACACTGACTACAGAAAATATCCTAACGAAATGAGTCCCAAAAACCTTTGCCTATGTCCTATAACATACCTTCATCTCTAAGTTTGGTTTAACATAATGTGTCCGCCTTCTCAGAACCCGAAAGTCATCATTTCACAACTCATCTAATCCCTGACAACCCGGTTGCCTTTACTCACCGTACTTAATCCTCAACTTTGCTCACTTTTTTCCAAAACATTTTAATGTGGAAGGGACTCGCATATTTTCCCATTTTATGTAAATCTGTCGGCACAAATGGCAAACCGCCCTCAGGGAAGCCCCGGCCAACCCTCGAACACTTTGCTGATTATTAAAAGCATACTTCTGGGCGGCGCTGAGATGATGAGGCGAGGTCTAAGGATGAGGAGGACAAGTGCATAATTTTCCAATTGCTTTGTTTTATGTGCGACTTACGGGGTGTCCTTTTGTCCGTCCGTCAGTCCCCTCGGTCCGCTTCTTTATTGCCGTACAATGTAAACAACAGCATCGCCACAAGAGATCTCAAAAGCATTTTCAAAATTTCATTACTTTAATTTAATATGCAAAAAGGGGGAAAGCAAGGCTGCTCTATCAGGGTTGAGCCGGCATTTTGACATATTTTCATTTTCATTTTCATTTACATTTACATTTTCATGAACGGGGGGCAAGCTCGCCATAATTTCTCAGTTGATTGTGGAGATTTTAGAGCCCGAAGTGCGCAGTTTCGCACGCAGCCAGCAGGTTGACTTCCGCACCAGGACCTGTGGTCCCTGGGCAAAGGGGTTGTTTTTTCCAGGGATTCAACCCCTGCGCTTATGATTATGATATTATTTCGAAATTATCCGCTTAGCTTCACCGCCTGGAAGCGGGCCATATGTGCGGCCGTTGTGCCGGAAAATGGAATCATCTCAGTGTTAATAATGATGACATATGATTTTCATTGTCAAATTTGTTGCTGTTCGGTGTTTGTCGTTAAGTGAATTGGTCGCTTTGTCATCTTTTTTATTGAGTCAAGTCGAGTGGAGTCAGTTATGGTTGTTTTGTAGCCGGTTGCGTTAAATTTGTTGGCACATCATTAGTCAGGGTCCTGAAGGTGGATCCTGTTTGCTTGCCGCATCTGTTTTGATATTTGTCAAGGGGTGAGCCCAGGGAAAGGGTTAGTTACAGCACACAGGCAAGTGGGCGGACATGGGTCGCACTTTTTGATTTATTATTACCCATCTTAATGTCTAACATTAGCTAGAGTTAACTTTTGAGCAGGAAAACCAGTTTAACGAAAACATGTGACAATAACCAAGCAAATCGCTTTACAAAAATGATGTTTGCATACTTGCAAGATGACAAACAAAAGATGGGCCTCCCTGGAATAGCATACTTTTTGTCTGTGTGAAGGAAAAAATTTAATTAATTTGCTTGGAAGAAAGTGTAACCCATACATTTATCAGCTGGTCGTAACTTTTCATTAAAATTCATAAAACTTTAGTGGTATATCGAGCGGGAACAGATCACGTTCGGACCATCAATCACATGACTGGCGGTACACGCAATTCTTAATGGCCGCCAATCAAAGTCGGGGCTGAAATTACGCCAGAAAGTGACACAAAATCTCCGCCACCATGGGGGGTCCCCCCATTTCCTTGGTGTCCTTCGTCTGCTGGCAATTTCCACCTGCTGTGCGGCAAATTGTTCCTTTCGCCTTATTGAAAAACGCAAAATCGGAAAATCGCCGGGACACGACGAAGGGATTACGGATTACGTTCGCCTCGCTGGGGGTTTTTTCTGCAGAGTTATTCGAGGCAAATTAATAAACGGCCAACAAAGGGGGGAACGGGTGTCCTTGGGTGGAAGTTGGGGCTTCCACTGAGGTGAGACGGCGACAATGGACGTTTACAAATTTCGTGTGATTTGTTCCCGACTTTGCCACTTCCGTGGTGTCTTGCCGCTTTCGCTCCTTGCAGGGGGATTATAAAAATAAAAACTGCCTTTTGCCATATGCCATTTAAATGATAAAAGGATTTCGTCCTTCTCCCCCAAAAGCTTGTGTATACACACACAGGAATACAGGAACAGTGGCTCTAAGGCTGACCGCCCCCAAAATGGACACGCACACGTGGTCAATTGCGTTTGGGGTCAACCCTTTCGCACCAGCGCCATCATTCTGCTGTCCAGCCTTTCCTCCAGACCCAGTTCCAACTCCTGCCCCAGCCCTTTCCCCAGGCTACGACTCACAGAACACTTTGAGAAAAAAGTTGTGACTAGTAAGGCACTTTTCTTTGCCAAAAAAGTGAATAGAATGAGAAAAATATGGTTTGAATATAGATACAGATATATATTTTATTATATTTTACAATTCAATATAATTAATTTAATTGAAATTTCCCTCAGTGAAAAGCTCCTGGCCGGGCTCGAAGTGTCAGCACATTTTTCAAAGGCGCATATAAAATGGCAGTCATACATTATGGCCATATCTGCCTGGGCCAGTCCGCAGTCCGCCGGCAGACCAACCGTTGTCAGTGGAAATCGGGGAAAATGGCAATGGAAATGGGTGGAGGAAAAGGGGTCCGAATGGGGTCGAAATGGAGCTTGGAATGAAGCTTGGAATGGGGCTCGGGTAACCCCTGCCTTTTTATGTGTGTAATGCCTCGGTACAGATTATGCATTAAGCGCTTATTTAGCATTTTTCTTACATAATGTCGCTACCACTTGGCCATGTCCAGCACGAAGGGTGGTCCTTCTATATATACTTACTATATACCCATAAAAAGTGGACAATGTTGTGTGCCTTCTAATCTGTTTATGCTTATGTTACAGTCAGTACATTAACCCCTCTGTGGGTAAAAGGGGGATGGTCAATGACTTACCTTAATCGCTTTCAGCAAAAGAGGAAAGAGTTTTGGGATCAGACTTAAAACTTGTTCTGTGACTTTTAAAAAATGATATACAACCTCAAAATAAGTTTAGTAAATTAGCATAATATTTTTTTAATATAAAAAACAAAGGCCTGAGTTTCTCTATAACAACATCCAAATACTAATCTAAGAACTTCCCCCTTATTTCCAGCTTTGGTTTGAATGTAATTTCCCCATTCAATTGGGCTCAATGCAAATGGATTGGCGACGCCCAGGAATAATTACTTTTTTCCCTAATTAATTTGTTATTTTGACTTGCTCCTCATCTGCCGATTGGCAGAGTCCTGCCAGCTCTCCGGCCTCATTTCTTTTTGCCTGTCCGAGCCGGGCTTATTTCGCTATTAGCGAAGAGCTCTGGTAGGCGGAATGGATAATTAAATAAAGCACCCGGCAACGGTCGAGGAGGAAGATGGCGTCGATTTAATGAAAATTGCATTTTAATTTCATAAGCAGAGACAGAAGAAATTTGGGCCAATTAAAACGAAGGCCGGAACCTTCATAATTTCCCTGCCCGACCGATGCGGCTTAAAATAATTGCCCAGTTGGCTTAAAGTGGATACACGAGCATTTCATAGTTGTGACTCTGCAAAGCTACAACCCACCGAAAAGAGGGAAAAGCAGCCCAAAAAAATGGTTGCTTGAAAGTGTCCGTTTTTTATTTGATTTCCTTCCTTTTTTCTGCTGCCTTTTTGGTTAGCTGTCGCTCACGTAGGCAGTGTCCATGTAATTAAATTAAAATGGAAAATTTACTCGTACTGTGGATTAAATTAATTTTCATTTGCATTTGCATAAGTTCGTCCCGCTGCTCCTTCCCTTGGCCAGCCTTGGCCCTCGTCCATTCATTAATTCCTTCATTATGCCATTTATTGCCGAGCTTGCTGGAAATGTGCCTTAGTTTTTATTTTTGGCCCATGTCTATTAGAAAAGACGGTCGGAGTTTGGGCTTAACTTCACTTAACGTATACAAAGTGTTCATCAGCTGCACAATAGATTAGAATATTCACTGTATTATTAACCATTCTGATAGGTGTTAAACTTAAGAAAAACTAATCCGAGTTCGTTGACTGCTAAAATGACTATATTTCAAAATGGTTTTGAAGAACTTATAAAAAGAGTGAAATATCACAAGCAATGGGCCGGAAATAATACTAATAATAATACTAATTATTCACAACTGAATGCTGAACTTCATTTAGACCCAATTAAAGTCATGATCACATCGAAGGCAACACTGTGCTACACGAAAAACTCACTGTATGTTGGTTTTCTCGTTTAAATTCATAACAGTCTATAAAAAAGCATATTCTAAAATCAAATCTGAAAGTATTCTTACTCCATAAAACCGATGTGAATATATATATTCATAAAAAACAAATTAAACATCTTATTCCTTGATTGTAACAATACAATTAGTTAAAGATTATAGATAATATTGCAAATTGGAATTATAGATTGATTGTGATTTTTTATACCCTTGCAGGGTATTATAATTTTAGTCAGAGGTTTGCAACGCAGTGAAGGAGACATTTCCGACCCTATAAGGAATATATATTCTTGATCAGCATCAACAGCCTAGTCGATCTAGCCATGTCCGCCTGTCCGTAGTCCCTCAGTTTTAAAGCTATCTGAATGAAACTTTGCAGACAATCTTCTATATGCTCTCACTACTATATAAGTCGGAACCGGCCGGATCGGATGACTATAACATATAGCTGAAAAAGGAACGATCGGTAAATTTTAATGAAAAAAATTATAACTTAGATAATTTTTAAGATATTTGCATAAAATTTTAGATCTGACCATTTGGTATTATTTTAGAATTTCGGTTTTAATTTTATCAAAATCGGACCACTATATCATATAGCTGTCATAGAAATATATATATCTGTTTGGCTTTGTTGCTTGCAACATTTTTCGCCAGCCACATTCTGCACTGGCAACATTTATTTTATGACAGTACCCGAGAAAGCGAAAAAGTCAGAACATTTTTCTTCTTATTCTTCTAATTAGCCGAAGTTAGCTTCCTTTAAATAATGAAAAAACCTGTTGCGTGGCGTAGTCTATTTGTCTAATATTTTATTTGTACTTATATTGTGATCCAATCAAATCTGCCTGAATTTTGCAGTTTTATTTACAAATCATTATTTTCTTCAAATAAATAAAAAATATATTAGTCTGAATGCTACCATTAATAGGTTATGATTAATCCGCAGGTATACTTTTAGTTTCAAATTTTTTGGAGATGTCTTTACTGTACAGGGACATATTTATAAATAAACAAATAGTCCTCATACTTAATGAAAATTAAATAGAAAGTATAGGGTAAAGCTAGTATATCTAAGCCATATGTTTAAGGCTAATCTGATGAGCATGTGGAGACATACTCCAGAAACTTATAAAATGGGCATGAATCCTTTAAAGCATTAGTTATTTTTAAAGGGAATTGTGGCGTACAAATACTATTATCCCACTCTTCCCATTAGCCCTCAGCTCACAGACTCGACTACGTTGCTCTTTGTGGTGACCATTTGGATTGGTCATCAAATAATGTTGTTTAGTAATTTGTGTTTTCATATTATTATATGAATTGAAGCCTGAATGCGGAACTTAATTTAAGTCCAATCACAAACGTGATGATATCGACAACACTGTGCTACAAATTGACATTTATGGGGTCCAGTTTTTGAGAACGTGTAGTTCTACACCTCATATTCAGTATCTTAGTAAAACATTTCGCAAGAAACAAGTCGTAATGTAAGTTTTATCTTCACAAAAAAAATAGGTTTTTAAGTAGGTACATTGTTTTCTGGCTTTAATTGTTTTTGTTTTGGTCTAGAAATAACAATTTAAATTCAACGTATTAATTAATAAAAAAATATAAAAGAATATGTACATCAAAACTATACAAAAAACGAAACGCATGGTGTAATATATGTGTTTGTCTCATGTGATTTTAATGTTTTTTTATCGACTAATAAATCTAATCTGGCTCACTAAAGTGTTCATCTTTTTCGTGTAATCAACTTTGTCAAATAACTGATGAATTAGTTTTACTGTGACTACCTATGGGTTATGATGAACTCTCAGCTATACTCTGTGTTTCAACTTTTGTTGGCGATGTCTATGCTCAATGAGGTCAGTGTGCCGAAAAGAATTAATAACCCTAATGCCTAAAGTACATATTCTAGATTTCTCCTCGAACTGAGTTCACAAACTTTGTTTGCACAACCAGGAATAAAAACTTTGCCGACTTTGATTATTGTGTTCTGAAAGCTGTAAATCGAACCTATAAATATGTATCCATGAAGTTAACAATTTTTGAGAAGCCGCTAACAAATTTGATGGTGAATTTTGCATTGTACAAGCGGGCTAATGGGTATAAACCATTTCTGTACAACATTAGCCTAGATGGTTGCAAATTCTTGAAGAACCCGAAATCCAATCCTGTCAGTCAGTTTTTTTATGGTTTCATTAGGGACGTTACCAACTTGAATCATTCGTGTCCCTACAGTGTATGTATTGTAATATTTAGTTTGTGAATATCTGAAAAATGTTCTGTTTTAGGAAGATATTACTCTGGAAAAGCTTTCACTTGCGATGGTCAACCACCGAATTACAGATTTGCTTCCCTTTCCAGAGGGCGAATACATGTTTCAGGCAATTTGGACCGCCAATAATAAAGGGTCCGTCGATTTCAAACTTTACATACAACTTAGTTAACCCTACAATAAATAAGAAACATATAAAAAATTGTAAATTATAAACGGAAAGCTATTAGACTTAACAGTATAGGTTTAAGGTCATTGTCGTATCTATTTTATATTTGTTTCAAAAATTAGTTTATATTAAAATCAATGTGGCTCCCTCGCACCTTCCACTTTTAAGTACTCTTCATCAATGGAAGACATCTACAAAAGAGAAATGACAAATATTTACTTTATAATGACGTTTAACACAGTTGTTTTAATAGACTCACAGGATCCTTGAATATTCGCTTATTCGGAGGGAATCTAAGCTTCAGAGGAGTTTGAGAACTCGGATTTCTAACTGATTGCAGAGTACTCACAGCTCGAAGCAAGAAGTCGCCTCTGATATACTGGATTGGAAAACTAAAGTCCAGGTCGATCGACTCAAGACCTTTACACGATTGAAGAAGACAGATGAGGTCTTGCGAAAGTTCGGCAAAGTTTTCAAGAGATCTGATTTCCAAACTTTCGAGCCGCTTAAGGCTGCACAGGTGCGAAAGACCACTTGAGTCCTGGAGTCCGAACATCAATCTTTTCAGGCTCGAAATGTGAGCGATGCTGGCAGCCTCTTCTAGGCCAATGTACCTGTGCCTTATGACCAGTTGCTGCAGACTCTGAGACTCATTCAAAGCCAACGCCTCGAAGAGAAACTTAAGGCAGTTAATTTCGGGCGGAAGTTCGATTACCAGTCGCTGGCGATCTAGGTACTGGACCACACCCCCGAAGCCATCGAATGAAAGAAGGTCCTGCTTAATGTCCTGCGGCAGCCGGGCAATTGTATCCCCAGTGTCAGTATCCTCAAAATGTGCCAGACTATGCTCCCTTGAGGTTATGACCAGAGTTTTTAACTCAGGCGATAGCCTAAGGAGATCGCTTACGACGCTCGAATCTTGGTCAAATCTGTAAATCAGTCTCTGCAATGGCTTAATTTTCTGGATTTCGTCTGCTTCTTCCCGATTGATGGGATCCCCTTTGACAGCCAAGTATTCCAAGCGTGAAGACTCCATCGAGTTTATCCTCCGAAAAAGATCTTTCAGGGATCCCTTTTGGTGAGTTGTTATAACCAGTTCGGTTAGATGAGGTAGACCAGCGATAAGTTCGAGGCTCTGAACTTCCGAAAAACCGCATTTCAATTTCCGTAGAGACTTAATAGAGGCAATCTCTTCCAGTATTGACGAGGTCACGGTTACTTTGTTCAAATCACTGTCCATCTCCTCACTCTCCACCGCCAGCTCTTGCAGGGTCTGACACTTTCTTGAAGCGAGCTGGGAGAGGAATAGATATAGGGAACTCTCCATGTGACTGCCACAAATTCGAACGGACTGCAAGATCTTCAGTGTGGCAAGCGGCGCAAAGTCAGAGGCATCATTTTGGGAATTAGGGAAGACATTTGAACCAGTGCTACGCAGAAACAAATGGCCAGTTTTAATGTTGTAGCTTACTTCATTACCGTCCAGACTAAAGGTTAGTTCCGTCTTAATGGAATCAAGTATGGGCACAATTTGCTTGGGCGATCGGTTTTTAAAGGAGTCTCCAATGTTCAGATAACTCAAATGGCTCAGATGTTCGAGGCTTCGTGTGTTGGCCAGTTTGCCACGAAACCCCTTCAGGGACTTTATTTTGCTCAGCTCCTCAGTCTCATTGGATTCGAGAAAGCTCTCTTCTATTGAGATTTTCTTTAGCTGGCAATTGTCACTAGTTGAGATGGCCTTAAAATACCTACTAAGGTTAAATGGCTTAACATCAATGCACAGGCTTTCAACCCAATACAGATTGGCCAGGGAATGCAACATGGTCTTTGAAGAATATATTTCTGTGGGGTACATTGTCAGCTGAAGGTGCTTTTGCTCCCGATTAATAGCCATAGTTACATCCTTCATATATATGTTAATAAATTTACCGCAGAACTGGGATACCCTGAGCGTCACATCCGATATTTCGTGGAGCTTGATATCTGAGACCAAGCTTAGGATTTTAAAATTGGGCCAACCAGGACTTGAAAAAATTTCTATGTCGGTAGCATCGTAGAATTCGAACTCCAGGGATCTCAATGATCCGATTTGCGCCAGAGCAGAAGCTTCTTGGATATTGATTCTTCCATTTGACAACTTAAAGTCCCGTAAGCAGGGGGAGTTAGATGCAGCCATATCCTTGAATAGCCTTACCAGAGAGCCACTGGAAGGCTTGGTGGTAATGGTCAAGTCTCTGAGTTCCGAAAGTTCAGCTAAGAGCTCTATGTTTCGTGTATCCGAAATACCACAAAGTAGTCTCTTAAGTGATTTACACCTCGCTAGAGCCACAATTTCCTGGGCGTTGATCAGAGGATAATCCGGATAGGACAGCTTCCCAACTCTTTTGGTGAAGTCCCGGATAGCAAAGGCATTCATTATGCCAATAGTCAAGGTCGACACTTCTACTTTGGCCAACTCATCAAAGAGCCCAACCAAAGTGCCCGGCTTATGGTGTCCATTAATTTCCAAGGAACTCAAATTTGGCAGCCTCAACAAAGAACCATAATCACTGGCATCGTGATCTTGCAACAGGACAAGCAACAAGGCATCTTCCGTAGGATTATACGTGATCCAGCATCCTGGCAAGAATACCTTCCTCCGTCTTTGAGAATATTCTAAAATGCGGAAAATCTGATCCCCAATAAGTTTGAAATCGTGATGGGAGAGTATATCCAAACTCTTAAGGTTGGTTAACTGCGCCAAGGGTCCAATGTCCTGGGGACCAGCACATCTGTATCTTAACTTCGTCAAAGACTCTATTTGAGACAGCTCCTTGGTTTCTGCGGATACTAGAGAGGCGTCATCTACGTATAGTGTGGAGAGGAACATTCTGGCCTCCCTTCTGGCCAATCCCCTGAAGAGTGCCTGCAGAGTGCCCCGCTCGTGCTCTCCCCAGATTTGCAGTTTTTCCAGTTTGGGCAACTTGGCCAAAGGGGCGTATTCCGAGGCATTGCAATCAAACTTCATCCTGAAACCAAACCTGCGAACCTGGCAGCAGAATGGCACGATGTCAGCCAACCTCCTTCCACCACTTTGCTGATCACCGACCATAAGGAAGCTTATTTCTTGGTTCTTGCGACAACATTCGGTAAGCTCTTCAATATCTACTTTCACATCCAGATGGAGTTCTTCGAGGCTGTCGAATCCATTAAGGCCTGTCAAGGTATAGCCTGGAAATTAAGCAGGATGAGCGGTCAAGTCTTTGTTAGGTTATGAAGTTTATCTAGCATGTAGGTTAATTTTAATTGTCTTAGGTTAGGGCATAATCTTTAAAAATATGTTATTGTTATTATCTTATTACTTAATATTTAATTTTCACTCACCTGCAATTTGAACTTTTAACTTTTTCAGACCCTTCTTAGCCCTCAGCTGCTTCATCACGGACTCGAATACATCCATGTGCTCTCTGTGGTAAGTTTTTGGATGGTATTTCAGCTCCACGCTGGTCAGAACGTCATTCTGTTCAATAGCAAGATAAAGGGACTTCCAATAGGCTTTCTTTACCTTCTCTGGAAGCCCCCTCAAACGTTCGTACAGCTCCGCAAAGTCTATACATATAGCACCAACCGAACTCACATCGAGCAAAAAGAGCTTCTTGCTCAGTTCCCAGTCCCACTCGTAGAAGAGCAGGCGGAACGGCGGATAGCTGCTGAGAAAATTGTTCAAGTCCATATATTTCAAGTCATCGACTGCTGAATTTTCATTAGTTTTCTCGCAGTTCTGTCGAATTTCCTTGAACAAGGCAAAGTAACAGAACTGATTGAGGTCCAAGATCGTACATTGAACCATTTTTATTTCACTTTCTATTATTGTTTACATTTATTCTTGTCAACGTTGTAGCTAATTTTCTTTGCAGCGATAATAAGCGGTCAGAATTCGCATGAGAACTGAGAGTAAAAGCCGACTGAAATGTGTTTATGAGTTGCGTATAAGCAATCGCTCGCTGTTACGCTCTGGCTCTTATCGCAAAAATTAAAAGAGAACTGATCGCATGCTCTTATTTGTGCCATAGTTCTCTCTTCTTTTCAAAATATTTGCTGGAGTCCCCGGAATTTGTTTAATTTAATGAGTCATAAGCTTTTTTTCGGAATATCGATAAATATACTGTGTTAATGTTAAAAAAATGAGAAGAGAATTTTTATATGGTAAACTTTTATGTACAAAAAATAGATACGCTTCTTTAAGAGCTCAGGTCAGGAATGTCAACACCTGCTGTATTTGAAACCCCCACATATCAGGGTTATAGCAACCCTCACCTGTGGGACTCCTTTTCACTTTACTCCTGAAAACTGGTAACCCGAGTTTATGATGTCCTGGTTAGACGACAGAGGCATAAACATTCCTTTCGCTATGGCAGCCGGCAGAGCTGAGAAATTTATTGTGCGAACAATGTTCAAATTTCAAATTAAAATCCCTCAACGAAAATTATTACATTTCATTTAAACCGAGCGAGCAACTTAGGGCACATCATAATTAATCCCATTCCAGGCCAGGGACCCACTGTAAATGGGGCATTTGTGACTGGGATGTGGATGTCATATAAATTCCATAATACGATGTAATTAAATTTAAGTCAAACTAACGCACGTAAAGCTCCCCATAATTGAGAGGGATCATATGAATGCCATGGCAGCTGCCATAGGCACTGGGGAAAATGGATTAGGGTATATGAGGTTGAGCCTTAATGTAAGTTGAGAATCTACTGAATATAAAATACTTTGTCATGGGGTATACCAAGACAATGTGTGTCTACAGAAAACAGGAGTATGTTGCCAATGAATAAACCCTGAAAATTCGGTATATTTTCTTTATGTTATAATCAAACAAAAATTAAATTTCATATAGTAAAATATGGTATTTTTTTGGTTATTTTCTCTGTGTATCTGTTTCACTGACTGAAGCGTTGAAACGAACAGTATCTTGTCGAGCATATGAAGTCATAAACAAAGTGAGCAATTAAGCTGGTTTGCTGACAGGGTCTAACCAGTTCGTCCTGCTTTTACCCTTTCCCCTTACTCCCGTTTTTCGAGAGGAATTTCCTCCGCTTTTTCTGTTAAGCTTATTTTTACAATTTTATTGTTTATAATTTACGAGGCAGGCAAGCAGTGCGGTGGAAATTCGCTCAAGTCAAAGTCGCGGACACGACATGCCGGCCGAGTGCCAACCTTTGTCCACTGACAGTTCCTCGTAGCCCAGCCCCAAACTGACCCTTCGCTGACCCCCGGCTGACCCTTCGCAGGAGCTCATTACAAAATGTTGGCGTCGCCTGTCAGCTACACATGAAAATTGCACAACTTTTGCCTTATTACGAAGAGCCGTGAAATCCTTCCCCTCCGGTTTGCCTCCATTGCTTTTTTTTGTCTCTATATATTTAAACATTTTTTGTTGCTATTTTTTCTTTCGTTTCAGTTCCCTTTTGCTCATTTTATTTTAATTTTGTGCCTTACTCTCTCACTTTTCCTTTGGTTCCGCCGCCTCGTTCTTTTTATTCTAATTAAATTTTTTCTGCCCAAGGAATGAGGAGTGTTGGGGGCTTCTGGCGGCCCAACAAGGCAAATTTATTCTTCTGTAAAAACAAGAAAAATTACGCAAAATAAATAAATTTACATAAGCTCGGAATGAGCTGAGACAAACAAAAAAAAAAATGAGAAGAAGAGGAAAACAAACATTTGTACATAACAATAAATAAAATTGCATTTTCATTTGGGTTTCGCCCTCGTTGGGTTGGGCTTTGGTCTGGGTTGCTCATGGGTCTAGTGCGCTTTTGTTCGCTTTGTTATATTTCCCGAAGAAAGATAAGCGAAAAACAGGAGGCGAAAAAAGGTTCCACAACAAGATCGCCAGGCATTTCCATGTTATTCGAAAGTAATTAAAAGGCTAAGACTTTGAGTTTTTACATTCTTGGAAGAGTAATTATTTAAAATAATTTTGTCTTTACTAAGCCGCAAAAACAATTTTCTCGGGTACTTTCAGTATCTTTTAAATATGACGTTATATATTTTCTCTCTCATTATAAAAAGGTTCCGTTTTGGCTTCGGTCATTAATTTTTCATTGACTTTAATCCGGAAAAACCTCAGCTTTGGTATGAAATTTTACTTGGAAATTTCCATGGGTAAGCACGCATTTTGTGCCACCTTTTAGAAAGTGCTCAATGCAAAATGTGGTCACGTAATTATCGCCTGCTAATTTGAACGAACCCACCGAACTGGCCCACAGAACCACAAATTTAGATACAGGCATGTGTGCAGTTGAACAAAAGTGTAAATCGAGTATCCTTCCGCCTACTTGGTAGCCTATCCTGGAAATGGGGCTGGATCACTGGGAGGACTGCAACAAATATTAGAGATAAGTAACCTATTTTAGCGTATTATAAAAAAAAACTGTAAAAGATTCTTCATTAGTTATTAAAATTGAAGGTATAGACAAAAATATTAAATATTAAAAAGCAGTTAAGTTTCTGATATATTCTTATAGTTGTTTTAATTTTCTTTCATACTTCAGACCTTTTCGGTCCTTTATCTGCACTAGAACCCGTTGGAAATTGTAAACGTCAATGGGAGAAAAAAAAGAAAACTAAATTTATTTATTTATTTATTTATATTTTGTTTTAACATTTCTTTTTCGATGAGTAATAGTTTGTAAGACTAAGTTGCATATTGCGTATACGCAATGATGACAGTACAGATCCCGCGGAATATACAGTATATTAAAGTTGTGTATACATTTTCAAAGTCAAACAATGTATGAATAAAAAAATGCGTATTATTGTCCAATGATAATATATCCAAAACAAAAAAGATAAATAAAATCCAGATGAGATCTAGATTTTTTTTGGGAGATACAGGAAGGTTAAGTTCAGTTTAAGGCTTGAATCTAAAATCAAATCCACTTGTACACCCATTTATATGCCTACTTCTAAGTCCTGAGGAATGGGAGGTACATTCCGATGGAGACCTCCCTCCGGCTTTCCACTGTCGCCGGTTTTAATAACGTGCATGCTGTGCATTTGGGATAACATCTGAATTTATGTAACGACACGAACGGAAACACAAACAAAGATGGCAGCCAGACGGGCGAAACGTGAAAATGGCTAGAGAAAAGCGGGACAGTTGTGCCGGGGAAAATGGCGAAGAGAAGAAAACTCAAATGAAAACTGATGCGGATTAGTATTTAAAATAATGTCCTGCAGGGATATAACTTGTCCCCCTCTCAGGCCATGGGCCTCATTCGGTCTTCTTTGCAGTTTTTACTTTTTCTCACTTGATTTTTGTTTTTATTTTGTGTTCGTTTTATTTTTCCCCATTTTAATTCCTCGGCAGCGATTTTTCCTTTTTTGGGGAATGTTTCATAAAATTTATATTTGCAGATAAGTGTGCTTAAGGAGCGGGCAGGACATTTTTATTACGGGACAATTTACATATTTTTCTTGTTAAAATTCCTCAACATTCTCTCTGTCCCCCAGCTCCGACGTCTTTCGTGTCATATGGATTTTCCCCCATTTTCCTGTTTCTGAATTAATGTTAATTTTTATTACACTCACAGTGTCGCCCCTGCACAAACCTCCTCAGTCTTCTCATTTAAATTCAAGTTTGTTTGTCTGAGGGAGCAAAAAAACGAAGAAAAACAAGAAAGGAAATGAGGGAAAATACAGGGAAAACGGCGGAGTCCAGATGAAAATGTTAATAATAAAACAACAAAATCCGAATGAATGCGTTGCAAATCGAAAAATAATAAAAGTAGAGGCGAAACGTCCCCTCCTTATCTGCTGTCTGCAGGACATGCTGTCCCCCAGTCGATGCCTCATTATGTATTCCCTGAACAAATTCTATTAATTATCGTTATGTCCTTCTGATGGGTGACCTGCAGCCGTAAGATTTCCTGCTGCTGCTCGTCCTTCTGTTCCTGTTCCCAATAAAAGTTACACGGTGTTTTAATTCCTTCGAGTAAGCTGAATTAATGTGTTTTGAAAAGGCGAAGAAAGCGCTCCTAAGAGTTACTTGCTTGCTCATTAACGCTTGGTCAAACTCAATAAAAAGATATTTTCTTAAGGAAAATTCTAGAACACAGAATTAAATATGGAAAAACCTACAAAAAATTATTAGATTTGTACTGAAATTTAGAGAATTTTTGAGAAGTTTTCAAGTCGTAATATATTCCTCTTCTTCTTCGTCTGGAGAGTTAATAAAAATATATATTTTGGTGCATATACCCAATGAAGTTCAGCTGCTAAATTATTCCCAATTCAATTTCAGATGGCCAAATAAAATCACAGGCAGCCAACTAAAGAAATGGGACATGTGTACATTTGGTGTATGGTATGTACATATGTCTGCTGGGATCTGCAGAGATGAGCAATTCGTTGTTCTGGCTCTGGAGAGAGAGAGAAAGAAGCCGTCATAGAAAATTCTAAATGTTTCAATCAACAATTCGCAATATTAAATATTAACGTAAAACTCGAGTAGAGTTGTCTCGGACTGACCCTTTCGATGTCAGACCCAAAAAGGTCATCATGAGTCTGTGTGAGCACACTGGCTTGCGAGTCATATACACTGAAAAATATTTTTTAAAATAGTTGTTCATCTTTTTTATAGATCTTAAAAAAATATTCAACTGAAAGTATATATTTTTTTAACATAAATTAACATTTTTAGTCTTGTTTTTTGAATTCAACTATACTTTGTATTTCAAGCAAAGAATTGTAACAAGTTTCAAAAAAACTAATATTTATAAAACTTATTAAATTCCCAAATATTTCTCACAACTTTTCCTCTGTGTACTGAAGTTGGCAAAAGTAATTTTTGGACATTTTTCATCATAAACAGCATCGAGGACGCCTGCTTGCAGTTCGGAGTCTCAACCCCTTTGGGGACTTGCCTCCTTGGACGGGCTTTGATTTCGAATTGGATTTGAATTTGGAATTTTTGGCTTTCAAGGACCGTCGGAGGTCCGCAGGCTGATTCAGAATCGGAGTCGGAGTTAAATTGGAAATGGCAGTGGAGTCCGAGTTGGTCAAGTTGGTCAACGCATAAATATTTCTCTTTGTTCAGGGGCCAAAAAAGAGCATTACGTCGAAGTATATGTGTGTGTTTGTATATACCTGGGTATCCTTGCTGCTTCTGCACTCATCTCTCTGGTCTCTCCTGTCTGGAAGCCACCCCACCGCCTCTTTGCACAGGCACAAACAAACAAGTAGGAGGAGCAGGAGAAGGGGAGCAACCTCGGATGGAATGGATGGTCAGATATGAGCAACGGTCGAGTGGTCAAGTCAAAGTTATTGTCATGTCATGTAAGTGCCATCCCCTCCATCCTCTGTTGGGATTTTCCAATTTCATCTTCATCTTCCATACAGAACAGGCATCCCATTTGGGGTTTTCCTTTGCTGAAAACAATAAAACAAAATGGTTTGCCATAGGGAGCAAATGGAAAATATTTCTGAATTGGAAATGTTGAACTTAAAATGGTTATATCAATCAATAAATTCCTTAAAAAAATATTTATATTTTTAAAACCTATCATCGATTGGCTTATATTTCTTATTAATATTATATTTTCTACCACTTCTTGGCTTGTAATTAATGTTGCAAAAAATGTTTTCCAATCTTCCCCATGACTCTTCAGTTGACGAAGAACCTGGCACACGTGCCCTTAAGCTCAATGTAAAAGAAACACCTGGTAAAAAAGTGTCATCAGAAATTCAGTGAAACTTTTCATAAGAGGGATGTTCCAGAAAAGGTTTTCCTCGGGGGTCTGGGTAAAATGTAAATATCGGTTGTAATGGCCTGCGCCCCAGGAGGCGGAAAAATCAACTGACCAGTAACTTTGCAACCAACTTTGATGGCATCTTTGTGAAAGTTGAAAGTGACTTAAGTGAAATTTCCACCTCAGGCGGCCCCATTCTGGTTTTTTTTTTCGAGGGGTCACGCCATGAACATGAGTAAAAATTAAATTGATTTTCCTTGGACATTGTTCGGACCTGGCAAAAGTTCGCCTTCTCTTTTTGACAGCCCCATGGACTTTCCTTTGGGCGGCCTGTGTGTTGCATATTAAATTGGTGTGCAAATAGTTTTTTGACCCAGCATTATATTGACTCTCTTCCCTCAAGGTTTTAGGTTAACTTGGGCTGTTCTGATGAACTTAATAATATTTGCCAAGTAGCCAAGAAATATAATCTCGTCCCCTGGAATAAATTTAATCTTTCGCTTGTCTTAAGCGACAATTTCGTTTCAATTAAATTATAATTATATCTTTACCGTGGCCCTCCATCAAGTTTCTGACAAACAAAAAGTACAATTTTCATTTTCACCTTATTGCCAAGGACGAGGCGGGCGTTGATAATTCCCCAAAATTGTGTGACACTTCAAAGTCATTATGAAGATAGCAATCACCAACCCCGGAACTTTTCCTCGAGGACCCGACATTTCTTCACGCCCAGGCATTCACCCCACCTTCCCTTTCCCAAGAGCTTGGCAATCGGCAATCCTTCAGGCCCACGCCTCCGTCGTCCTTCTGCCACTTTACTCAATCCGAATCCGGAGTCCGGAGATGGGCCCGGCCACGTCTGTCTACATGCCTACATACCCGCAGCGCTTTTTGATGTAATTTTGGCATAAGCCAAAAAATGTTTCCTTCCTCGAGACGACTCTGTCTCCATGTCCTCGCACAGCGAGTGGTTTCCGAAGGCGACACGCTCTGACAAACTCATCAGGGGAAAAATTAAGAAAATGGCTGCAAATTAAATTTGGAATTGAAATTTTAGCGTTGCGCACATAACTTTATGCCTTCGCGTCGTTATTTCCATCCAAAGGGGTTTCCTGACTGAGGAAAAGTGGGGAGAAATGCTTAGCTGAAGGCAGGTTGTAAAGGAGGTTTTAATTAAGATTTTTTAAATGTAAAAAGCTTCGGAAAGAAAGGTTAAATATAATTTTTAATATTATATTATTAAATATTATTATATTTTAGTAATATTTTATTTTATGCGAGCTAGTTAAAACTCCTAGGTAGTCTTTACATTCACATATATTCAAATGCAATCGCTGGCCATGGATATTTGCTGAAGTGTGTATCGCTTTGATTTGTTTCATAAAATAAATAAAACCTCCCCCATCTAATCCCCACTTATTTACAACAAAGCTGTGAGGGCCCAAACTTCCCGGCAATCGAAACTTCCTGCTCAAATTTCTGCATCTAAAATGAAAAAATAAGGCATTGAACATAAAACCCAGGAAGCAAACAATAAATGCCAGAACATAAGAAAACGGAACCCCTTACACTGTCCATTCTGGTAGAATCTTCTATAAATTATTTCGCAGATAAAACATATACTCATTCCCACCACGTGTGATAGGTTTTTGCAATCGGAGAAAAGGCTGCTGTCGTCCGCTCCCCAGCGACACTTTCTGACCGACGGCAACTGACAGAATTGAAAAATAAGCGACGGGCGAAAGGACCTCCGGAGAGTGGGGGGTGGTCGAAGGTGAAAAATAAAAAATGGCGTCCAGTCGAGACTCAACCTCAAGATTTATAACAAAAGGAGAAAAAATACAGGAAAAACCAGAGGGCGGGGAAAAGCACACGTTAGAATAATGCAAAAGAAGACTAAAAAAAGGAAGAAGTGGTCCGACTCACATAAGCAGGGAGTGGAAATGGAAAGGATAAAATTAATTTTTCTCCTTTATATATAGTATTATTTTTTTTTGTCATTTACTTCACCTGCTGCTTGGCTGGGGAAATGGGGGTGGCAACTTTGCTGACGCTATCAAACGCCACAAACACATTTAGTTTGCGGCGAATTTGTTTTTGCGTCGCTCAGTTTTTTTGTCCTTCATCCTCATCTTCCAGCGATAAAATTTGAACAAAAAAATGTCCAACAAATAATGGAATAAATAAAAAAAGCCTTGAGAGGCAAGAGAAAATTGCGGATAAATAAAAATGGCATTAAAAAATTTAATTCACCTGAGAACGGGACTGGAAAATGATATTAGAATCTGAGTTGGCTTCAGGAAAGGCAGTTCAAAGCAAACGGATACGGATTGCTTTCAGATAATTTCAAATGTTCTGGTTTAGTTTATTCTTTAATATTACAAATAAAAATGTACTTAGATTAGTTTAGTCTAACAATTTCGAAAGTACTTTTGCTTAGTATTTAAGTTATCTAGATGCTCTATGGTTCCCCATCAAATTAGTTTTAAAATAATTTAGAACAAGTAGACATTCCTTAATAATTTTCTCTAACTAAAAATTAGATAAATTAATATTAAATATAGTTACATGGTATTTTTGTCGCCGCTTTTCCACCTTAGGTACTGGCACTTTATCTCCTTCACCAGTTGAAAATGATTTCTGTATCGGGTCACGTCCTGCAGCCGCCCCCTTCGGATGGGCGTGTCATTGCCGAGACCTGCACGTAGCCGCTGGGCTCGGACTCGGACTCGCACTCCTTCTCCCACTTCTATACATCTTTCTACTATAAAATATCTATAATAAATCTACTTTTAAAAAAGAAAAGTAAAACACAGAAAGCTCGTCAAATAAAAAAAAGGGGAAAAGTAAAGAATTTAATACAAAAAAGTCCGGCACATGTGAGGAGGAGAAGAGCCGTGTCCAGTTCAAAGGGAATAAAAAGTGGAAACCAATAAGAGCAATAACAAAAACACACAGGGGCCACTGAGATAATCCTCGCAAAAGGAAACAAAGCAAACCGAGGCGAAGTGAAGCAATAAAAATGAAATGGGACCTCCGGAAATGGGAAGAGCAGTCTGTCAAATGGGAAATATTATGTCCCCTTGCGGATCAGATAGCCAGATGATAGAGGAAATGGGATGACCTCACCTAGAAGCCACCCAGAAGTCCCCCCTTTCTTCCCCTCCGAAGAACATATTGCGCATACGCAGTGGGTGACTGGCTGGGGGAATTATGAGAGTGACCGCAGGAATTATGAATCGCATCCGATGGCCGCCCAGCCAATCGAAAAGACAGCCCAAGAAGTTGGCCAGCCAACCAGAAAGGACCGACATAAACCTGCGCCCGTTGCATAAAGTTATGTGTATATATCATAATCCATAACGCTGCCAACACCCCCGCCAGAGAAGAGTAAGAACCTGGGTTGGCTTCAAATTACAACCACAAACACAACGGAAACGGGGTTGAAGGTGGGGGGTTAAACAGCCCTTGCTCACCCACACTCACCACGTTATTTCGCTTAAGTCAACAAAGAGGGGAAAAAAAACGCAAAAGGAAGCGATTTTTGGGGGTGAAAACCAAAGTCGGGGGCGGCTGGCACCCTCAATGCCACCCAATTATAACTGTGTGTGCGTGTGTGCCCGCCAGGGTGAGCTTATTTCAACTGCGTCGCTTGCCTGCCTCTGTTATTGTTTCATTTTTTCCGTTTTCCCTTCGATTTTCCTTTTATTTATATGTACGTGCGCCTGTGTTTATCTGGGATACAGTCCAAGACACACACACACACGCTCACAGGATACACGTACGCACACGAGCGTTCTGGAAAAGTTACTGCGATACGTGCAACATCATAAAAAGGACAAAACAATAACAATAAAAATCATATATACTCATGGCCAAGGCACACCACCCCTTCCAGCCTCCCATTAACCCCGCCTTGTGCGAAGATGTGTGTGGGTTTTATATGAAAATAAACGAAAACCGTTAAGATATGAGCGTCCACAAGGAATACAAGCCAACACATCAGCCTGCTTTTCTTAGAATTCGACTGCGGCGATGGTCACTGCCTTCTCCATAAGTTCTTATGTACACAGTAAATAAAAGAAGGGGCAAAAGTAACTTATAAATAAGTACAAAACTAAGTAAATGTATTGATATTGTTACCTAAACTTAAATAATATAACATAGACTATAAATACTTTTCTAAGTGAATTTATAAGACTTCATCTTAGTATTTTTGTCAATAAAATGTTTCTACCGGTTTATGTACTTCAACGTTAAATAAACTCTTGGTAGTTTAGATCCTTTTAATATATAATTTTCTTAAAAATATATATTTAAGTACTCACTTTAAGAAAATCTTATATCGTTTCCTATCGAACAGCTTTCGAAATCAATCTTTAGAAACACATATGGACCCCTAACAAATATCACAAAGCCACTTCTTTCTTTCCTAGCTCGACCTTAAGCCATGTGGCATGTCAGCGCCCCCTGACTGGACTCCATCGATTTCTTTCAGCCGCAAATGAAAACACATTAGACGAACTAAGAGCCCCCATTTATGAGGAGGAGCTGGAGAAGGACTTCTCCACTAAGTCAGGGGGCAGCCAAACAATACGACGTTCGCTGTTTGGCTTGATAAAATGCGTTAAAACGAAAATTAAGCAACACAATTAATGGAGCCGCTTTATCATACAATTTTAATGGCTCAAATAAATTGGGCAGGAACTAGCCAAGACCAGAGAATGACCCAAGGCGGTTTTTCTAGAGCACAAGCCCACACATCCCCCAGCCCAGTTCCCTGAGTTCGTGTATAAGTTTCTGTATTTCTTTGTGGGCCATAAACACATACATATATGTACATATATATGCATTTATATATTTAACTAGCTTCCATTTCCACGATTCAATTTGGCCCTAAGCTTAATTAGTTTCAGGTTGCTGTTCATAGCTCATTCAAGTTTTATATGCCAGCTGATCCGAGGCCCTGCCAACTTCAAGGGGGATTATCCCAATGATAAACTTAGTTAAGTGAAAGTATCTTATTATATCTAGGCCAGGTTTGACTAGTTCTTCGATTCAATTTTATTATGTATGGGCTAAAGACTATTCCTGGAATAACTTCCTGAAACAAAGTAGAAACTATTAATATTCATTTTAATTTTTTCGTATATATATTTATGTTATCTATGTAGCTTAAGGCTGAGTAATTTACCAGGCAGCTGTTGAAGTATGACATCATATTTTAGGACACCACCTCATTCCGTATACTTCACGTCCAAGGAAAAAAATCTCCCCACAATGTGGCCCAAGCGCGGGACTGGCTAACATTGTTATAAAAGTGCAAACAAACATGGCCGGCCGGTCGGAGGAGTCCTGGGGTGGTGCTGGTCAGACTTACATCCTCCTATAGCCGAACTCAATCCGAACCGAACCAAACTAAACAGAAACGAGTCCACTGCTTGACCAGAGCGAGTAGTGGAGCCAGGATCCAGGAGCAGCGGCCGCAGAAATATTCAAGGAGGAATCGCGCATTTTTTTGTTGTGCCCAATGCCACCCACCAGTGATGCGAAAGGTATTAGTTTTATTTAATAATGCAAAGAGTACCTAAAAGATAATAGAGTTTTCCATATTTAATTATTAGGGGTTTTAAAGCATAGAAATTTGTATCTAAAAGTATGCAGTGACATTTTTAAGTACTAATATAGCTTGTACAATTTTTTGCTTAATTGTTGACGCCTATTTAGGGGTTATTAAAGCCCCCTAATTAATATGACTTTCTATTCTATTTCTATTTATAATACTTTTAGGAACTGTAGTACTAATAATTGAGTATTAACTATATTTTCTAACAATGCTTGATATTGTAAAGAATATTTGCGAACCCTTTGTGACTCCAAAAGCTATACGATAATTACAAGAACTGAGGGACAACTATTGTGTAGGCGGGCATATTTGTATATTTCTTTTAATATAATGAGTTATGATATACCGATGTTACCACTACTCAACTGTACCTACAGTACTACCAACTACTATATCTGGTAACTGCCCAGCACTGTCCAGGAGCAGCGAGAGAGATGGCAAACGTCTGCTCAAGAGGCGAGAGCGAGCCAACAAAGCGAGGAATTATGAAGCTGAAGACGCGGGTGGGTGCTCCGGGGAGGGAAATGGGTACTGGGTGGCTCCATGGGTGGCTCCCCGGGTAGTCCCCTGGCCGGCTTAGTGTACAGGACACCGCCGACCTGAGCAAAGGACAACGGAATAACAAAAGGAAAAGCGACGCACACACACACTACGACACTGAGAAAAAAATGAGAAACCGTGTGGTCCTCTGACTCGGCAAAATAAATCGCTGGACATAAAAGCAGGCGAGTGCGAGCAGGACAGTAGGCGGGCAAGAAGAAGAAGTTGCTGAGGGGGATAGAGGCAGAGCTGACCAAGCGAGACAGAGAAGGAATAAGAGCCAAACGAAATAAAAAATTGAATGAAATATTTTTATAACCACACACAGACACTCACACACAGTGGGCAGCAAGGAAATGGAGAAAAAATATATAAGGAATAAGAGAGGGAGAAAGGCAGAGAACGAGCGAGAGAAAGAGACGGTCTGAGCTGAAGGATATTGATGGGGCGCAACAGTAAAAGGAACCCGAGAAAAAAAAGCAGCGCCGACTTGCTTATCAAATATGAAGGAACCGAAAGTGGGTCGAGGTTTTGGGTGGTGGATATCATAAAAGCCATGAGCTCACCTTGCGAGGAGGGGGTAGAGAGGGATGGAATCGAGGGTATCTGGGTGGCATTTTGGGGGCGTCGCACCCGAGGGTAGTTGGGTCGAAAGTTTTATGGATGCCCGATGCCACGACAGGTGGTCAGAGCACGCCCACTAAAAGCCCCATCCAGCTCCGACTGCCAACCTGCCCTTTTTTCGTTCCTACACATATTTTATTTCAGTATTATTTTACACAGAAGAAAAAATATATAATAATATATATATATATATAATTATAAAGCCTTTTTTTATTGATAAATCTTGCAGAACTCGTTTACATTTTTAATTCATTTAATATAATTTTAAATATAAATAAGAATAAGTTAATAGAAGACATCGAATACCTTACAAGCCGCTCTTTAATGAATACAATATAAATTAAAATAGTTAAAATAGTATCTTAAAATAGTATTTTACTGCTCCTATTTTTTAGGGTACGTACATTTACTTCTTATCCACTTTTTCTGGCCTAGTTCCTTAACTTTCTTGTTAAATTTTATTTAATTATATTTAGTATTTAAACCATTGTAAAAGTCTGTAAAAAAAAAAAAAACGCATTCGCTTTGCTGAATTTGTTTCGGTGTTGTCATAAAAGCAGGGTGCATCGAAAACCGAATGGGAGGTGAAACACGTGCGGATAATAAAAAATGTTTTACTTTTCAATCGACCAATAATATGGCGTTCAATGGACAGGCCAAACGTGCTAAACCCATAACAAAGAACCATCCCCAGACCCAAACCCCAATCCCAATCCCAATCCCAATCCCGACTCCTGACCACCTACACACAGCTCTGGGATGAGAGAGATCCTTGCACACACACACACGTACGTGGTTCAATCATCGTTAAAAAGAATTTCATTTTGAAAAATGCCAGAACTTCAATAAATTATATTGCTCTCTCGCTTGGAGCACAGCAGGGGGCAGCGACTCCAGGAGAAGGTTCTCGGAGGATGTGGCCAGCGGTTCGGCTTGCCGGCCACCTTCGCTATCATAACCACAATACAAAGAAATTGGGTGGGCAAACAAAATAAAAATAGGATAAAAAAACAAAAAAACGGAACGGAAACGAGGCAGCCCAGAAGCATTCGGTGTGGGTATCCGTAAGATAGCCGGGTGCGGACAGGTGAATCAGGTCATCGGGGGAGCTTCGAGGCGGAGGTTGAGGATGAGCAGCCGGAGCCAATGGCATCCTGAAGCGTCAGCGTCTCCAGCTGCCCGCTCGATGGTTATTGGTTCGCGTTGCAGTAATATAATATACACACTCACCGACCCACACACACCCAGGAGATGTGTGGAATAAAAATTGTGAAATGAAAAGAAAAAACGGGAAATGCTGAGAAAAAAGCTGAGGAAAAGCCATAGAAAACTATTGGAAACAGAGAAGGCGAGAGAGCGAGCGGTGCAGATTTTAACTCAACTTTGTTGCAACGCGACATTTTTCCGTTGCCAGTGGGTGGCAGTGGGGTGCTAGTGGGTGGTAAGTGGGTGAAAATGGGCAGCAGCCATTGTCATAATGACGCGCATTCCGGTGCACTTGGCTATGGATTGCCGGATCCTTTGTGTCCTTCCCGGCATTCGCTAATTAAGTCATGGCATGTCGCGGCGCCCACCAGCCCACAACCCGCACTGAAAGAAAACGAAGGGAAAGCCATAGCCATGGGGTCCAATAGCTTAAGAAAGTGTTTTCTTTATTAAGAAGGATTTCAAAATAAATTTATAAAATTATAATATCTTGGTTCTTTAAAAGTAAGCTTAGTCCTTGGATGATGCTTCTTCAATTCGTTATAAGAATAACAATACTTCTTTACTTAGAAGACGCTAATATTTAGTTAAGGAGCATAATATGATTTTATGAAAGGGTGAAACTCTATCAAAATCTCTTTACTTTCCGCCCACAAAGTAAATCTCATCGAATGATATGACAAGCGAAATGTTTCCCCAGCGAGAGTGTGCATTCCCCTAGAAGCTAATCAGGCAAGCCTAACGAAATTTTCCAGCAAAAAATACGTCAAAGTCAGGAGCGTTTGGCCCGCGGCAGTCAACGCAGGCCATTAGCCTATAAAAGCGCCCACACATGTCTGGTGAAAGTCCTCGAGGCGCAGCAGCACTCGGCACATTGTCATCGACATCTCGGTATCGGTATCCACAGGGATATCAGCATCATCATCATTTCTAAAGCCAGAATATGTCAGAATCTGTGCTGCAAAAACAGATACTTTTTCGCTATAAGGAAAACTGTAGATTGTTTGGAAGATATGTAACCACAGGGAAAATGCAGAAAGAGTTTGAAAATAAATATTAAAAATTACAAATAATATATAATAGAATCATTGTATTCCCTAAGCACCGCTGATTTTTAATTCTAACTAATATATTAAGCAAATAAGTAATATATAAGCTACTAATTTAGCTAAAACCCTTCAAAATAAATAAATATTTGTATATTTTAAGTTATGTATTATCCACCTATATTTTTCCACCAAAAGCTGTGGCAACACTGAGATCGAAAAGAGATAAAGGGAAATCCGATACTTGCCCGAAAAACGCGTCAAACTTTTGGCAGCCGCTGGCACAATGCGGAGGTAGGAGGGTGGATTTCTAAAAAATGTGTTGCATGTTTATTTGAAAAATCGCTAAAGGATAACTAAAGGATTCCCCTAAGGGTATTTCGCAAGCTCGAGTGATTTGTTTGCGAATTTACATACACACTCTTTATCATCCTCGCCCTTGCAGTCCTTGTCCCCGGACCTGTCCTTGTCCCTGGGTGTTTTCCAACTCGTTGAGCAGGCTCCCCACTTTTTTTTATTTTGGCCAACTTATCCCACTCAATACGCTGCGGCAATAATTTTGCATAACGAATAAGTTGAATAAGTAAAGGTATCCAAATCGAATCAGTGCCGAATTGAATCCTCTCCGGAAATGGATCCAGTGTTAAGTGGCAAATTCAATTTCGCTGGCAGTTTTTAGCTCCAAGTTGACATTTATGAGAAGCCATTTTCGTGGCGGTGGCTGTATCGATTTCCTTCTGCCCTCGAGCGTAGGAGAGGGTCGCACAATCCCCAAATGGCTGCATCATTAACTAACCTGCCCCCGATGTCGGTAAATAATGTAATTTATGAATTACAATTAAAAATACACACTGAGGCAGGGATCAGGAGAGCTGCTGGGCGGCCACATGTGTCCGTCCTCATTTTGGGGTGGTTCCCCTCGATTCTGGGCTGGCCATTTTCGTGCTTTGCTCATCAGTCCTTGCTCCTGCTCCTGGCCCAAGTTCTAGCGGCAGCTGTAATAAAACTCCCCATTTGGTCATTTGGCAATTATCCCGATAAATTAGCAGCCGGACAATGGCACGACCGAGTCGCGTCGCGTCGCCATCCAAAAACCCACCCACTAATATTCCACCTCCTCGGCTGTTTCTGGAAAAACGGACAAGGGTTGTAGCAAAGTTCGCACAGTCGAGACCGTGAACTGGCTTAACCTTGCAGTTTATACGGATTAAATTCGTAAATTTGTGGATTAACAAGAATTAATTTCCTAAATTATGGCACGGTTTCAAGATACGTTTTCTTTAGAGATCCCCAAGTATATATCCTAAATTTATACAGCATTTTCACTAGCTTAAAAAGAACTATGATATATAAATGAAACTAGACCACAAACCAAGAAATATTCTATATTTCAATCCTAAAACCCCTTTATTAATACACAAATGTTGAGTATATTTATAGTTTACAATCCGATAAATTGCAATTTATAAACCAAATGTTTTCCCAATTGAATTTCTCGTTGAAAACCAAAAGGTATAGGCCAATATTTCATGTTGGTATTTATAGAAACTCCCACAAAAAAAATCTCTCCCTATCATGTTCATTTTTTTCGTAGTTTTGCAGGTGTGGAAAATCGGCTTTTCAGGTTAACAAAATCAACTTGGCAGCGAATTAAAACGAACTGAATAGGGAACGGCTGGCAAAAACAGACAGAAATGCAAACAGCAATGGGGGTTACAGGGGGGCTTTGGAAAAATGCAAAATAAACGGGAGGCTTGCAAAAACGGAGCCAGCGAGCGTGTAAAAAGCCTCACACAAACTCAATCAATCAACGGACGGGAATAAAGCGCGTATACGCAGTGTTGTCCATGGCCAAAGTAACAAATGAACACACACATACACACACAGACACAACGAGGACTGCGACTGCAGCGCAAACACACACACTTATACACACTTACACACACAGGCAGGCTCAGGTTGTTAGTCGCTTGTTTCGCACTGCTTGCCAAATACCACAAAATCTATTTCGATTCGCAATCAAAATCCCAAATTCCATTTGTACTATGACGATGCCCGAGAATGGAAAACGGAGAACGGACTCCGCAGGGTGTGTGTGTGTGTGTGTGTGTGTGGAGTAGGCCGGAGAGACTGCGATTGGGAAATCGTGGCCAACTTGTGCTTGAGTGCTTTCGTTTGTATTTAGTGGTGGACTTAAAAATACAGAGGCGGTCCCAATCCAGATCCAGCGCCGCTCCTACAACAACTGCCTAAACCCCACCCCCCCTCCGATCCTAGCCATGGAAAGCGGTGGTGCACCCACAAAGGCCGTGGCCACAAACGCATCCGGCGCTGACGTTGAACGATGAGTCGCCGCTGAATGCTGGACGCACTCCGGCCCATGCCCACGCCTATGTCCATGTCCTATGCCTAGTCCTATTCCAAGCACTCGGAAAAAATAAATGGAAAATATATATGTGGGATATTCTTCTTCGTATTCTTAATTTTTGATATAGATTTATTAAATAATATTAGAAAATTATATCAGAGCTTAAGAGTCTTTAAAAGTATTCTCCAATAATGAAACCTAATATTTTTTACTTTGGCTTTTCGGAGTTAACATTTTTTTATAGTTACTTAATTTTATACTTATTAAAAAAACATATTACTAGCCTAAATTAAGTTTTAAATTTTACATGTGTACATTTCTTACACATTTTATATCCCGCATAGAGGTCCTCTAAACTTACTTCTGCCACAAGTATACTTTTCATTTAATTTAAAAAACTTAAAACAATCCCCTCTTATTTGTACCTTATCTTTTCAGTGCATCCGGTGGGTATCCTGCCCCTGTCCACCAGTTGTCCATTCAGCTGCCATGTTTTCCAATTTTCGGCGCACTGCGTTGCATTCAGATTCGTTCAGATGCAACAGCAACCCAAACGAGGACGAGGGAGAACCGTCGCTGGCCTTTCCCGAAATTTAGTCATTGTTCGCGAAATTGCTTATAAACGCCGCTCGGCCCCTGTTTTCCGGACTGCCTCTGACCGAACTCAATCTGACCTGCCATGTCGGCGCTTTAGTTAGGGGATACTCACTAGGGAGCAGATGTCGGGGGGAGCCTGATTGCAACGCGCTGGCTTTGGGTGTTGGCTTTGGCTTTGGCGGTTGGACGACCGCAGCGAGCCGCTTTTTGATCGCCGGGTGGCAAAGTAAAAATATTATTGCACTCTCGCGGCCCCACCCCTAAAAAATGGGGTCTCCCCAGAGTGGGTCAGCACACACTACGGCCTGAACTGGACTGCCCTGCCCTTCTCTTTGGGAAAAACCACTCGCGGCTCATCGCGAGCTTAGTCGCCTGGAAATTTTGTAAAATTAACAAAACGATTGAGTGGAAGATCCACTGGGGGCTCGTACGCTTTACCATAACGAGCCTGGGATGGATGTTAATAGTAGGAGATGTGGGAATAAGAGTTAAGGAGAGTTCTTAAATACATTTCTACCAATTTTCATCCTGTAAAGTTTATCTTTTAAAATTATCAAGCACTTCGATGTCTTCTAGGCTGGAGAAGCCGCATTCGCACTCATTGACGATCTTAAAGCTGTCATTTCTACCCTTTCCTCGGGGGTTAAGAGTTCCTCCTGCAGAACTAAGTTCTTTAGGGTCGAACAACTACTCGAGCTGAGTTTTTCCAGAAGCCCGTTCAAAGATCCCACTTGATGACCAGTTAAGACCAGTTCAGTTAGTTGTGGAAGCTGCGCCAAGAGTTCAATATGCTCAGACTCGGAAAATGCGCATTTTAATCTCCGCAATGTCTTAATTGAGGCCACTTCTTTAAGCTCTGATGAGTTCAAACTAGAGTAAGCCAACTTGCTACCTCTGTTTTTCTTCTCCATTGCCAGTTCTTGAAAAGTCTGGTTAGGCCTTGAGGCAAGTTGGGCAAAGAAGGGTTGAAGAGTGCCCTCTTTGTGATTTCCAAAGATTTGAACTGATTTTAAGTTCCTGAGGCTGCCCAGCGGAGCCAAATCACTGGCCTCGCACGCGGGCCTCTTGACAAAAGCGCGTCTTGCTCGAATTCGGTAAACTTTAGCAGGAAAACTATTGTGGATGGTCAAATGTCCGGTTATTGTATTGTAACTTATCTGTCTATCTCTCAGGCGAATGGTTAACTCCTCCTCAAGAGAATCAAGTGTGTCTACAAGGCACGAGGGAAACCTGTTACCGGTGGAGCCCGAAATTCCTAGAAAGCTTAAATGGCGAAGGTGATCAAGGCTCCTGTCATCAGTCAGTTTTCCATGGAAAACCCGCAGCGACTTAATTTTCCCCAGCTCTAGTGTGTCCCTTAAGCTCAGAGCGCCCTGTTCCACTCGAATCTTCTTGAGTCGGCAATCGGTTTTTAAGGCCAAAGTGTGGAAAAGTAACCTTAAATTGCACTCCATGTCAATGTCAAGGCTCTCGACCCACTCTAAAGAGGTCAAAGCATGCAGCTCTTCCATATTTATGCTGGTCCCTGGCAATTTCCTTATTTGCAGGTGATTTTCGGAAGGATCAAACACGAAAGCGAAGTCGTGCGTGGAAATGGACATTCTGAACTGACAAACCTCCAAAACCTTTAGTATACCTTCGCGTACCTCGTGAAACCTTTTGTATGAGAAAATATTAAGTTTTTCAAAGCTAATGGCTAATTCTAGTTTTGAGAACATCCTAAAGTTGGCCACCTGTGAGACAGTCAGGGTTTTCAGTGTGGCTAACAGAGACAGGGCTGAAATCTCCTTTGAATTGAGGGTCCGATGTCGCAACTCAAAATGTTGGAGGACGTGCATATCAGCTAGAACCATTTCTTCGAAAAGATTCTGCAGGCATCCCTTGAACGGCACGCGGGTAAAAATCAATTTCTGCAGATTTGGAAGCTGGGCCAAGAGCTCAACGTTTCCGGCCTGCGATATTCCGCATACAATTTCTTTGAGCGACTTGCACTGCGAGAGAGCAGCGATTTCATAGGAGTCGATCAGAAGAGCTTCTGTATATGGCCTCCTTCCGCAATCTCGATTGAGGAAGTCATCAGTGGGATCTTGGTCAATTATCAGGGTAGACACATTCGCGGCAGCCAGCTCTTCGAAGAGCTTGGCAAGCGAACCGGGTTTATAATACCCACTAATCTTAAGGAATTCTAGCTTAGGCAGGGTCACCAACGAACTGTAGTCGGATGCATTGCCCCTCTTTATGATAAGACGCAGATTTTGGCCAGGCTCGTAGTAGATCAAGCAGTCTGGCAGAGCCACTTTCTTGCCTCGCATGGAGTGCTTTAGAACGGTGTAGATTTGTGTCGAAATCGTTGAGAACTCGTGGCAGGACAGGATCTCCAGATGGTTTAGGTAGTTTAGCTGAGCCAAGGGTCCGATGCTCTCTGGCTGGAGGAATCTGCAACGCAGGTCGGTCAACGTCTCGATCTGAGCCAGCTCCGTGGACTCTTCCCAGTTCAGGGGGGCATCATCTATGGATAACTTTGTGAGGAGCTCGGGTACCTTTCTCGTCAATCCAGCAAAGAGTGGCTGAAGAGTTCCCTCCTCGTGTTCACCTCCTATCCTTAGCTCCTTAAGCCTGGGCATTTTGGCCAGGGAGGCGTACTCGGAAGCATCGCCGTCGCTCTTCATCTTGAAGGCAAATACGCGAATCTGACAGCAGAAGGGTACGATCTCGGTCAGTCTTCGACCTGCCGTCTGGCTACTAGTGACGGAAAGGTCGTTAAGGTTACCATTTTCGCGGCAGCATCTGGTTAGCTCCTCGATATCAGTCTTCATGTCCAGGGCTAGCTGTTCCAGGTTACCGAATCCCCTAAGGTCCTCAAGGGTGTAGCCTGGAATGAACGGAACAGTAAACAAAATCTATATCTTTTAATGTTTATTGCGCCTACCAGCAACATGCATTCTCAAAGCTCTCAAGCTTTTTTTCCTGCGCAACTGATTCATCACCGACTCAAATACGTCCAAGTGCTCCCTGTGGTGGCTCTCTGGATAGTATCTCAGCTCGACGCTGGTCAGGCGGTCATTCTCTTCGATGGCGAGCATGAGGGACTTCCAATAGACTTGCTTCACCTTCTCTGAACACTCTTTCAAACGCTCGTACAACTCCGCAAAGTCAATGCTTAACTCCTCCTCGGAACCCACGTAGAGCAGAAAGAGTCTCTTGGAGAAATTGGTGTCCCACTGGCCGAACAGGTACCGAAAGAGTCTTTTGGCTACTGTGAAGTTGATTAAGTCAGCGTATTTCATCTCCTCCTGCGTCTCACTTTCATTGTCTCTCTCGCAGCTCCGCTTGATTTGTTTGAATAACTCAAAGTAGCAAAAGTGATTCAAGTCCAAGATCGTTGTGGTATCCATTTCGACGCGGTTGAGTTTGCTTTGTAATTCCACCCGTAGTCCGCCGTGAACAAACCGTGTGAAAGTACCGATTCAGACTGAAACATATGTACTGAGAGTGTTATCACCCAGGCAGTTCTCTCGTTTTAATGGCTTCTCTTCTTGAAGATAAGAAGCTAAAACAAGAGCTTATCAAAGGCGCTCTCTTCTCTTAACTCTTTCAGAGCGATCTATAAGTTTGTTTATTTTTATTTCTTCACTTGATTAATCAAAACTACAGAAGCTAAGAGAATAAAATGAGCTAAACGTACATAGCTTTTCTAATTTGTTTGCTATTAATTATTTTTACAAGTTATAAATATTGGAATTCCGATTGCTAATCAATTGCTACTTTTCCTCAGATCCCACTAACCCTCCGCAGGGACCGCCAATCCCACGCTAGATTTCACCTCCGTGGTCGGCTCCTGCACCAGCACCTTAGTGGGCAGTAGATGTTTCAGCGGTTCCAGAATGCGCGCCTGCTCCAGGTACGTGAGCTGCTGCTGCTCCAACTGCAACAGGCTTATGCCCAGGTGGACGGTAAGCGACTCCGGCGGAAAGACACCGTGGATGCAGCGCTGCACATAGGGCACCAGGTCGTAAGCCAGGCACGAGCACAGCCGGATGAACGCTTCCCGTTCACTGCCGGCAAAGGCCTGCTGCTCCTGCCTATAAAAAGCGAGCACGCGCTGGGCGGCCTGTTGCAGCGAGTGCTGCAGGCAATGGGTCACATCGGTGGCCAGCGCCAGGGGAGCGCACAGGCGTAGCTCGTTCATGGCGCCCAGGTAACCATTGCAGAGAGCGGCCAGGGGATAAAAGTCGAGCAAGGTCTCCGGCGGGGCAAATGACTCATTCTCGGGATCCACATGCTTGCGGGAATGCGAGTGCAGAGCTCCCTTGTTGATCAGCGTGAACTTGTCCAGCTCCCGCTCGAACTGCTCGTTCACCTGCTGGACACTGGTCTCGAAGCGCCGCCGGATGACGCCAACAAAAATGGGCGCCATAAGGCCACGGAAATCGGCGCCCACGCGGCTGAATGAGAGCCCAAAGTACATGCATTGGCCCAACACGGTCTCAATGGAGCTCACTCCCATTTGTAGATCCCGCTCCAGAGTCTCCAGGAAGGCGTTGATCTTATTATGAAGCCAGGCCTGAAAGAGGCGATCCCCATTGCAGCTGACGCCCTGCAGCGGTTTTAGGCTGCCCTTCCCAGGGCCTTCCTCCTCCGGAAAGATGGCCCGGTACTGGGTGATGATATTGAATAGATTTATCCTCGTGATTTCGATAGTTTTGGTCAAGTGTTGTTGGGCTGAAATAGAGAGAGGGGGATAGATAGGAAATGTTAAGGTTAATCCATAAGCAACTTACCATCTCCTGTAGGAATGGCCTCCAGGCAGGTGGTAAGCCAGGCGTCTCGGGCCTGGAGGAACTTCAAACGCAGCTCGTTGTCCCCAAAGGCCTGCATCCGTCGCAAATACCCCACAATCTGGAGGCACTTGGGCAGCTGCAGGTCCGTGCGCAGCTGAGCCACCAGTTGCACCAGCATCGTGTGCCACAAGGCTTCCACCGAGCGAACAATGCTCTGAAATTACATGAAATTGCTTTAAAAAGTCAGAAAATTAAGAATTGTAACCCACCTTAACCACTGGGATGTGTCCTTGGTGCTGGCCCAGGCGCGTGGCATAGGCAGCCAGTTCGAGCGCCTCCTCGTAGCGGCCCTCGCGTATGCAACGCTCCATGAGCTGCGGTAGCTCTAGCACCTCAAGCAGCTGGGCGTTCTTCTGCAGCGTGATGGAGTTGAGGCGCCGCTGCTCGTTCAGCTCGGCGGAGTCCTGCAGGAAGCGCTCGCACTGGGTGCTCAGGTCGGGCAGCTTGCCGACCAGAGTGTCCAGCTGTTGCTCCGAGCGCAGGAACTCGCTGAAAATGGACCTCGAGTTCTCCGCGGTGGTGATGAAGGTCTTGTAGTTGGAGATGGCCAGGTCCTGTGTCTGCTCCAGGATGGTGCGCGCCTCCTCCGCCAGCCGTGTCTGCTCCTTCTTCAGTTGTTCCACCTTGCAGGTGCCAAGCTTGGCCAAGTAGTTGTCCAGCTCCGGATTGCCACGCAGGTTGTCTATAGGGCGGAAGTGGAAAAATATGGATTCCCTGGAAGTTCTTTGGATTCTAAGCCTTCACTCACCTGGAACGCCATCGGGAAATATCAATTTCAGCACCCGCTCATTCTCCAGGTCCATTTTGTCCGGAAAATCCATTATGTTCTTATTTTAAAGGTATTTTTGAAATTTTATTTTGTTTTTTGTTTTTTTTTTCCAAATATCGAAATTGCGATATTTTTCTCATGAAGATAACAGCTGGTTTTTTTATCGATTAAATTCAGAAACAGCTGATTCTTTTTTAATTGTAAATAAAAAAAGGTTCTAAAATTCGATATTACGCATAAAAATAGTGCGAAACTTTGATAAAATGTTCAAAAACAGCGAACGAAAGCTGGATGCTATGTCACTAAACAAACTTCTAATTTTAAATCGAAGAATAAATTGTTTCCTAATTTTAAGGTTTTTACTCGGTAATAAAGAGTTCTAAACATTGCTTTGTAGTGAAGGTTCGGAATGGATTTTTTCGTCAAACTTCTCCAAACAGTTGCTTGGGGGTTGCTATGTTATGAAATTCCTTGGAACCTCGTAAAGAATTAATTTATTAATTATCAGTTTAGGTATTTTTGGTAGATTTACTGAAAATGTATATTTAATGGGAGCTTATTTATAACCCATTGCTCATAGGAATATAGTAGATAGTAAATTGTGAGCATTCGATTAAGCTGTTCAAATGGCATGAACCTGCTTTCCAGACGCAACCGTGGCCGCTCTTTATAGTTTTATTTTGGCACTTTCACTTGCTTTAGCCTAAATATCCAAGTGCGAGAGTAAATTGCAATAGGAAGCAGACAAAAAACGGAAACTAAAAAATTATAACTATTTACAAAATTGCTTTTAAGCTA
>VNJU01005654.1:0-10188 GCA_008042675.1 Drosophila seguyi | reverse complement strand
CGGGGCTGGCATTTTCGGACCAAGGTTCAACAAATCCATAGCCATGGGAAAATCGCCAACCATTTTCCAGGCAGAGATACATGCAATAGAAATCTTTGCTCGCGAATGCCTTCGTAGGAAAATGCAAGGCGCACGGATTTACATCTTCTCTGACAGTCAGGCAGCGCTCATAGCGCTGAGTTCCTTTACGATCTCATCCGGACTTGTAGAGAACTGTTTCCAGCAGCTGAATGCCCTTGCCTCTAAGAACACCCTGACGGTGGGCTGGGTACCAGGGCACGAAGGCCATATAGGAAACGAGGTGGCAGATTCCCTAGCTACACGCGGGGCGATGACACCATTAATCGGCCCAGAGCCGTTCTGTGGACTATCGAAAGGACACAAACGAGAACTGCTCAGGAAATGGGAGGAAGCGGAGATAAATCGTCACTGGACCAACAGTGCAGGGCTGAGACAAGCCAAACAATTTCTCGTCCCCCAGATGACGCGATCAAAACGTATCATTAACCTAACAAAGAGCAAAATTCGCACTCTAACAGGCTACCTAACGGGTCACTGCAACCTTAGGTACCACCTTAAGAAATTAAAACTTTCAGAAATCGACACCTGCAGATTCTGTGAGATGGAGCAAGAAACATCAGAACATATTCTATGTGAATGCCCCTCGCTAATCAGTCGTCGTCTTCAGCATCTAGGTGGTGAACTTATTTGGGAACAAATAGACCCTACCAAAGTGCTCTCTTTTATCAGAAGCCTCGGTATAGAGGCTCTACCCTAATCCTACAGGCCGGTACAAAAGATCTAACTTCTGGTCGCAGTGCAATAAGGCCCTTGTAATAATAATAATAATTATGACAGCTATAGATATAGTTGTCCGATTTTGATAAAATTAAAAATAATACAAATCTCAAATTGTATGCAAATATCTTAAAAGTTGGCTAAGTTATAATTTTTTCATTAAAATTTACCGATCGTCGTTCCTATGGCAGCTATTTTATATAGTCGTCCTGAGAGAATATAGAAGACTATGTGCAAAGTTTCATTTAGAAAGCTGAGGGACTAGTTTGCGTAGAAACGGACAGACGGACAGACAGACAGACGGATATGGCTAGATTTACTCGGCTGTTGATGCTGATCAAGAATATAAATACTTTATATGGTCGGAAATGTCTCCTTCACTGCGTTGCAAACTTCTGACTAAAATTATAATACCCTGCTAGGGTATAAAAATGTACTAAATAATTTAATAAAAACTAAAATGATTTGGATTGCTTGTATTTTATTCTTTAGGTGTAAAACAGGCAAGCGTTTATAAATTTCACCAGCTTGACGCTTTGTTTATATTATTTATATTATTTTGTTCATACTTCATTATTATTAGATAAAATCTTGTCTTCTTGTATTTTATTTCCATAGAGGGACGATCGACTACGGCCAGAGGATCAGGTGCTGATGCGAGCACTGCGTGACTTTAATATTCCCAAAATTGTAACTGATGATGTGCCTGTATTCATGGGTTTAATTGGAGACTTGTTTCCCGCTCTAGATGTGCCACGAAAGCGTAATCCTGATTTTGAATCGGTTATTAAACGATCCGCTATAGATCTAAAGCTTCAACCTGAAGATGGATTTATCCTAAAAATAGTCCAGCTAGAGGAGCTTTTTGCTGTTCGTCACTCTGTTTTCATTATCGGCTTTGCTGGCACAGGAAAATCAGAAGTATGGAGGACCCTTAACAAGACATATCAAAACCAAAAAAGAAAAGCTCACTATAATGACCTCAATCCTAAAGCGGTAACAAATGATGAACTTTTCGGCATCGTCAATCCGTCAACCCGTGAGTGGAAGGATGGACTATTTTCTATTCTAATGCGTGACCAAGCCAATCTGGGTGGCACAGGCCCAAAATGGATTGTCCTCGATGGGGACATTGACCCCATGTGGATAGAAAGCCTTAATACTGTAATGGATGATAACAAAGTGTTAACCTTAGCCAGTAATGAGCGCATCGCACTGACAAAGGAAATGCGCCTTCTATTTGAAATTGCATCGCTGCGCACTGCAACACCAGCAACAGTTTCGAGGGCAGGAATTTTATATATTAATCCGCAAGATTTGGGTTGGACCCCATTTATACAGTCTTGGCTCGGAACTCGCACAAACTCAAGCGAAGTATCCATGCTTAACGTTCTATTCGATAAGTATGTACCACCTCTTCTTGAGATCTTTCGGAATCGACTGAAGTCGATAACGCCTATTTCTGATATTGCACGTTTGCAAATGACATGCTTTCTTTTGGATAGCATGCTTACTCCGCAAAATGTACCTAACGATTGCCCAAAGGATTGGTACGAGATTTATTTTGTCTTTTGCATTGTTTGGGGCTTCGGCTCTTCACTTTTTCAGGACCAGATTATTGATTGGCGTAATGAATTCAGTAAGTGGTTTCTCAACGAATATAAAGCGGTCAAGTTTCCATCCTCAGGAACAATATTTTCATTCTACATTGACAATGACACGAAAAAATTTTTGCCTTGGACAAATTTAGTTCCAGATTTTGAGTTAGACATGGACCTTCCTTTGCAGTCAAACTTGGTGAATACAGCAGAGACAACACGTCTAAGATTTTTTATGGATACTCTTATTGAGGCAGACCATCCCTTGATGTTAATTGGTCCTTCTGGGTCTGGAAAAACAATCCTAATGAATGCTAAGCTCAATGCCCTACCAACAGAGAAATATGCTTTAACAAATGTTCCATTTAACTTTTACACAACATCTGAGATGCTGCAACGCATCTTAGAAAAACCATTAGAAAAGAAAGCAGGTCGAAACTATGGCCCAATTGGTAACAAGCGAATGATATACTTTGTTGATGATATGAATATGCCAGAGGTTGACAAATACTTTACCGTACAGCCGCATACATTAATCAGACAGTTTATGGACTATCACCATTGGTATGACAGACAAAAAATGACTTTGCGGGATATACATCAATGCAATTTTGTGGCTTGCATGAATCCTTCCGCAGGTTCATTTACAATAGACCCTCGGCTCCAGCGACACTTCTGCTCCTTTGCTGTTAAGTAAGTTAATATGAGTTTTACTCCTCTTACTCTCTCGTTTTATTTTTCCAAATGCTTTGCCTTTCCATAAACAAAAACACTTCTAACGGATTTGTTTCTAAACTTATACCTATGGCCTTTGTGTATCTATATTAATGTATAATAAGCACTTCTTATTGTGCCAGCACTTTAACTCCAAATAATTCCTATTATACCGAAGGCGACATAAACCAGCTATCAAAGTAGATGCTATTGACCCACTAGTCGCATACCTTCGCTCAAGCGAATACGCACCAAGCGAGCACATGGGACATGCGAGGTCATGTGAATGCCATTTCATCCCTACAGGGAGATATTTTTGGTAGGCTTGGCACACACATGTTAACGTTGTAAATGGTGTTTCAGGTGGAGTGATTCATGTTGATCTTGGGCCAATTGATGTTGTTGATGACGATGAAGTTATTGTTATTGATGAAGATGTTTGTTGTTGATGATAAAAGTGCTTATAGTTGATGAAGGTGATTTTTGTGTTGATAAAGGTGATGCAGGGTTTTATTGTTGTTAATATTTGTTCATGTTTATTTTTTTATGATTTATTAAAAATGTTGAATCATTTTAGCACACTTCTATTTAAAAGTAGGCAAAAGTTTTTACTTAAACAATTTTTTAAACTTTTTTTCACAATAACAAAAATGGTTTTAATTCTAAGAATTTTGGCACACTTTCTCACCTTTTCACGTTCTTTTTACCTTTTAACACTTTTTATATACATTATGAAACGGCTGAATGGAAAGACTGCTTTTTGGCTGACCATATAAATGGATATGGAACAGACCGTTTTATCTTGGTTGGATGCTATATGGGTAAACCTTTTACCATGTAAACTAAATGGTCGATTGGAAACCATCTGGATTGCAATGAGATTGTCCCAATAAACTTTTTTCACCGGAAACGTTAATTTTTTCACCGTAAAAAAAATCACAAAAGTTTTATTGAAATTTTTTTTAAGGGTGAGGTCAGGTCAGGTCAGAATAGATTTTTTTCACGTAACCGAGTTTGGACACAAAATGGACATTTTAAAATGGCTGCTTGAGGCAGTTGTGGACACTTAAGTGTCAGGGGTTGTGAACACCCAATTTTTTTCTGACAAATCGTAAAATATCGCTGTTGATGTCAACATAAATTATTTTAATTGTAATAACATTAAACACCTTTTATTTTTTTCGATGTTAATTGTGGGGAAGACAACTGTTCGGAGGGGGGTGGCTTCAACCTGAAATGCACTCGATAAGGAAAAACACGGAAATACTTTTCGGGGTTTTACGCGACGTGCTTTGGTCTTTATTTGTGGAATGGTAAATCAGAACTAAATACAAGAGAGTTCAACCTAGCTTCGGTGAGCGGATTGGAAGCTCAGTGATCTGAAAGTCCGGAGGAAGAGGGAGAGAGAGAGAGTGCACGGGATCACATCTTGCGAGGATACGCAGCAAAAATAATAGAAGGGTTCGAGGCCCCCTGGCTAGGATACGCAGAAAAATATTAGAAGGCCTCTGCTCGGGTAAGCGTTGGATACGCTAAGCGCTCGTCGACATGGAGGAGCACACGCTCCACGATGATCCTGACCACACGACTAGCATCGGTCGTCACTGCGGCAAGATCCCGTGGAATGATGGTGGGCCAGGCAATTGACGCAATACTTCTTATCCATGACTGCCTGGAGCCGTTTCTCAGCATTCAGCCGAAGGAAACGGTGGCACTTACGAACAGACTCGGCATGGGTAGAAAAAAAATACCTCGGCAACGTCTGCATTTCGTTTCGTCGTACGGAACCCAGTAATTGGAGGAGTCGGGAGCAGTAGTCTCTCGTGTGGAGAATGAGGAAATCCTTTGGATCAGATCGGATATAGTATTACGAGGAGTAAGTACACTAGAGAAGCAGTTCCTTGAATGTAACAAAGTGTGATGCCGACTGTGACACGTGACACATTTTCGGACGCTTGTGCAATTACGGAGTTGATGACCGCTTGCAAAGCAATTTAAGCACAACTGCAAGTTCTGGATATAAGATGTACGATCCTCCATCGTCATCCGGAGGAAGCGAGGACATACACTGGATGGTTCTCTTTGGAACATAATATATCGGAACAATCCTCGTACTGAAGGATTTCACTATTTGCGGCGCCACGTCGGAGGCTGTCGGTTCGGACGGATGGAGGCGCAACTTAGGAGGTTGAATATCATCTATATTTCCTAGAGTTCTATGGTCAGAGTTCTCGGTCCGGAAAGAATCAAGTTCTAGCCACGTAGGAATGTCGGATTTGTTTGGGATAGATTGCTCCCATATTGAGAGCGTCAGTTTTGGGAGCTTCGTGGAACACACATACACCAGGAGACAATCCCAATTATCCGTAGGGAGGTCGGACAAATTTAGGGATGTGAGTCAATTTTGACTTGTATTTTGCAGCACCTTAAAGGCTGCCGAAGACTGTTGTTTAATAACTTTTTCAGTTGGCTGTTTACAGCGCTCGTTTATTTTCGAAACGCTCAGATAGGTTTTTCCAGGCTGAGCGGAAACCATAGTTGGTGAGTGGCGAATTGGAAACTATGGAATAAGCTTCACCACACTAGTCTTGGCATTTAAATAGAACAACTTTTCAATAGGGGTCAGCGCAGGATTGTCTATATAGACCGCTGTGAAAAGGTCTCGGAAAGTCGACCAGCGAATATAATCGCCCAAGAAAATTTCCGTATAGCACGGAGGAAGCTGACAGCCAGACTGAAAGGAATTTTGGGCCGCAGGGGATTGGAAAAATTTACCTTAAACAAGCTTCGTGCTCTTTTTAGACCTTATTCCAAAGCGCTCGGACTTGGTCGCGATGAACTTGGTACTTATATTTGGATCGAATGTGTTCTGCTGTATAGCAGAATCTGGACTGGACGTGACTCAGAAGGTCACAGGACATCGTGCATTTATTTAAAATGGAGGAAATCATTCTGGATATATTTTTGGGAAATTTTCTGTCGTATATGTATATATCTTTCGAATTATTTATGTGTCGAAGATGAATTTGGAATTAAGAAACAAATCGGAATATTTATTGACGAAGCTGAATTTGGAATTTAGGAACCAATCGGAATGTTATAGTTGCGGAGATGTGCGAATTAACTGAATAATGTTCACTTAGCCGGAAAGATATTCGGTAACACCAATACGGATATGGAAAAGCACTTGTATTTCTAACTTTATTAGTTAGTTGGCATTTATTTAAAATAATTTACAAATTATTTTTTGTCCCTGTACTTATTCAGTTGACAGCTGCTGTATTCGTCGCAGAACTGTTTTCGGAAATGAGTGTTTTTTTTTTTTTTTTATTTAAAAGATTTAATGAAATAAATGTACAATTAGAGGAATAGGTGTAAGTAGATAATTAGAGGAAGAGTCCACTCCCGCGGGACAGCCGCAAAGCTATACTTCGTAGTAGTAGCGGTCAGTTTGCCGATCATCTTTCGCCAACCGTGCGTCGGATCTGCTCCCGGCGCCTCAGCTCCCTCATGACAGTTGCAGCCATGTCAGTGACAGCATCCCAGTTGGCTGGAGTCTCCAGCATACACCCGATTTTATATTTTCGGGTGTAAGGCGACGGCTTGTTGCTGCCTCCAACGCAACTCTTTCCGCGGTGAATAGCGGGCACGCAAAGAATGAGTGCTCTGCGTCTTCGATGGATGCGCCGCTGCAGTATTCGCAGAATGGATCTGCATCGTGCTTGAACCGGTGTAGGTATGCCTTGAAGCAACCGTGGCCTGCAATAAGCTGCGACGTGGAGAAGTCCACCTTCCCGTGGCGTCGGTGTATCCAGGGATCCAGTTCGGGTATTAGTCGCTGTGTCCAACGTCCACTGATCGCGATATCACATCTCGCTTGCCACCTTGAGACGGTGCTGCTCCGCTGAGTTCTGCTTACAGACCTTCCAGTCCTGCGCTCCTCTGCCAATAGGTCGATGGGGATTGATCCGGCTACCACCAGTGCAGCTTCTTCCGAGACAGTGCAGAAGCAGCTGGATATGCGCAGTGCGCGGCGTCTCTATACCGACTTGCATTGTCGGCTGTAGCTCGCAGTCAGCATGGCTTCCGCCCATATCTGTGCGGCATATAGCAAGGTGGAGGTGGCGGCAGTGGCCTTGGATGCCTTGGCCGCTGCGTACTCTAGGTGGCTTTTGTAGTTCAGTCGGTGGTCGATCAGAACTCCAAGGTACTTGACTGCCGGGCTAGACTCGATGGTGATCGAGCCGACCCGGAAGCTCAGCTTTTCTACGGCCTTTCCGCTAATTATAAGCACTGCTTCCGTCTTGTGTTCTGCAAGCGAGAGCTCATTGTCCGTAAGCCAGGACATCAGCAGATCGACCGCAAGACTGCATTTAGTTGAGACGTTCGCCAGTTGCTTCTCCACAGTGACCAGTGCGATGTCGTCTGCGAACCCAACCACGGAGCAGCCTTCGGGCAATGTCAGCCTCAGTATCCCGTCATACATGACGTTCCATAAGATCGAACCAAAGACTGAGCCTTGGGGAACGCCTCCTGTCACCTGGTACTATTGGTTGCCTGCATCTGAATTGTACAGCAAGACGCGGTCCTTGAAGTAGTCGGCTATCAGCTGCGTGAGGTACCCTAAAATGCCCCCACGCTGTAGTGCTTGCAGGACTAGGCTCCAGTTCGCGGAATTGAAGGCGTTTTTTACGTCGAGGGCGCATACAAGGCAGTATTTCTTGGAACCGCCCCGCCATTGTTCTCCTTCGATCGCATTGGCTGCCAGTTGCGTTACTTCTCGGATCGCGTCAACTAAGCTTCGCCTCTTCCGGAATCCATGCTGGTGGCTTGACAAGACTCCGCGCTCTTTGATAAGGAGTGTGTGTGAGTATGTTCGTGCATTAGCCGTTTGCCAATGCAAAATAGCGGATACAACGGATGCGGAAAAAATTGACAAAAATCGGAGAGTCGACTTGCAATTTCAATATATATATGTTTATCTATGCTTTCATGTAGCACAGCTAAGGATAGAGCAGAGGAGAGACAATAAATATATATTATGTTTATTTGTATGTAGCTTAGCTGAAGATAGAGCACGGAGGAGTAAATAAATAATTAAGTGGGCGTTTATGTGCCGTGGGTTTGGGGCATATATTTATTTATAGGAGCTGTGGACTGTGTATTACAGATTGTTGTTTTCAAAAATGATATATTATATTAATCCAGGATAGGAAGAAATAATTACTATTTTTTTTTTTTTATTTGCTGCGTGAACTGTTTTAAATATTAAAAAAATACCCGTGTGTAAGTATGTTTATTTAATTTGGGGTAAATTGTTGTTGGGGATTGTAGATCAGCGGAGTGGACTGTATTGGATATGTGTATGTAAGTGTGGAAATAATTGCAAGAGGAACACAGTGAACAAAGAGATATTTGGAATTGGAAGTTTCACTGTGGCACTTATTTAAACATACACTTTTGATTTGTAAAATTCACAGGAACTTATAGAAATTAATTGCGATAATTGGAAAAGAATACTCGGACTTGGAATTGGAAGCTGCCGTAGTGTCGGATCAATCGGACTCGGCTTAAAGCCACCGGAGCTGCTGGGAATGGAAGAGGGAGAGAGACAGAGTGCACGGGATCACACTGGCTCTAGAAATTAAGCGCCCTCTTGCATTGCATTTTTGTCACGCGGATTAAACATGGACAGGGAAATGCAGAAGAAATTTGGCGGTAATTATTTCAGTATCCTTGTTTGTTTGGGGAAAAGAGAATCAATATGCTTTTATGATCATGCACCTATTTGTGCATATGCCACAAGGTATTTAAGCACAATATACATATCAAACGATAGGTATTAATTAGATATGCCAATCGAAAAGATGTTTACAAGTTGTTGCAAATCAATTTTTATTTTAAAAATTTTAATTTAAGGGGGCATATACAACTAGAGGGCCAAAAAAGGACATTTTTGTAATTTTTTTTAGAGAGTCTATTTGAGTTATTGAATCGGGTTTTTTTTTTTTACTTAAAAGAATACACTTTTAAGTTTTTTTTTCAAATAATTTTTTATAAAAAAAAAATAAAAGAGTAATTAATTGTTTAATTGGCTCGAAGAGCCGGGCCGCCCACTTGAGCCAGAGGAGGCTCCTGTGATGGCGCTTAGGCTTAGATCCCCTGTCCGCTACAGGTTCTCATGGGCCGCTGACCAATCCTAAGTTAGAGAGGACCAGCCCGATCCAAGGATGAAACGGGTTAGCTGCCTCGCTTAGCTCGGCGAGATCCACAAGTGTGAAAGAGCCCAGGTACTGCAATCTGCGTCTGCTCAGGGCTGGACAATGACAGAGGAGGTAAGTTACTGTCTCTTCCTCCTCCTCATGCCTACAGCTTCTACAGAAGTCGTTATGGTGAACCGACAGCCTGGACGCATGCGTACCAAGTAGCCAGTGACCAGTGAGAGCCCTAACGGCAAGGGCGCAGCTTTCCCTGCTTAAAGACAGTAGCTCTTTGGAGCGCTTCGCTGATCGGCGTGGCCAGATCATTCTAGCGTGGCGGCAGGAGATTAGGTTTTCCCATTTCCTGTCCGCGAGGAGATGAAAGTGTTCCCTACAAAGTAGTCTGCGAGTGGCCATGGGCATGTCAACTAGCTCCCTCTCCGGCTGAAGAGAGGGAGGTTGTACCCTGCCGGGCCAGCTAATCGGCAGCGCAGTTGCCCTCGATGTCCCTATGTCCTGGCACCCAGATGAGGTGAAGGTCGTATTGCTCCGCCATCTCGTGAAGAGATTTGCGGCAGTCGTTGATAGTCTTCGAGTTAGAAGAGATGGACTCTAGTGATTTCAGGGCAGCCTGACTGTCAGAGAAAATGAAAAGGGGAGCTCTGGCCGTAGTGGGCGGGAGCTGATCAGGGGCTTCTTTGATGGCGTAAACTTCCGCCTGAAAGACGCTGCAGTGGGCGGGTAGTCTAAAAGAGACGTTTAAGCCCAGGTGCTCGGAGTTTATACCTCCTCCCACCCGGCTGTCCAATTTTGAGCCATCCGTGTAAATGTGAAGGGACCCAAGGGGTCCAGGAGCTCCTAGGTTCCATTCCGTTCTG
>VNJU01005652.1:0-12210 GCA_008042675.1 Drosophila seguyi | reverse complement strand
AAGAGCATTGTACAATTGCCTTCCCTTCGGAGTCACGAGGCGTGATCCCCAGTGCGTGTGTTTGGCGTTGTAGTCTCCTGCAGCAACGAAGCGATCCCACAGTGTGTTGTAAAAATCCATGAATTGACCTTCAGAGATAGTATAGCGTGGTGGGCAGTAGACAGCGGCAATGCAAACGTTACCGTTTCCCGACTGCACTTTTATGGACGTGGCTTGCAAGTGATTTGTTGCAAACCTTTGGTGAAAGTGGTGTTTCATGCGTTCTCTGATTAGGATGCCGGTTCCGCCGTGGGCTTTGCCATCCGGATGATCTGTGCGGTAGAAGGTATACCCTCTTATATGGAAGTTATATCTCCCTGTGAGGTGCGTTTTAACAAGCAGCATGGCGTCGATGTGATTTATATTTAGGAATTGAGTTATTTCAAGTTTATGCCGTGAGATGCCGTTGGCATTCCACATGGATATACGAAGGTTCGACATTGATTATTTGGACTGTTGTGCTACAAGCAACTGAATCACCATATTCTGGTTCTGAACAAGGGTTTGCATAGTTGTTTTCATGAATGACATAAGTTCCATCATACTTTGTTGCATAGTAAACATCATGGTTTCCAAATTAGTTTGCGGCTGCCCTGGTGTCTGCTGAGCGTGTTCTGGGTGTGGCTGGAGAGAGTTTTCCATACCTGTTCGTAGGGCTTCGGCGTAGGAGATGCCCTTGGTGGTATTTAGCGGACCGAATGATGATCTGGCTGCCTTGGCGAAAAATACGTCTGGCGTACTTTTGTAGTTATAATACACATTTTGTGTATTTTGTTGACGCGTAGCTGACACTTGTCGCATGCGACTCTTCAGCTCCTTGTAGCCTCTGTAGTTTGCCGTGTGGTTTTCTCCGCAGTTGCCACATTTTTTCCTTTGGGGGTCTTCTTTGCTCTCGGGGCAATTAAGGGAGTTGTGAAAGTCCCCGCAGACTACGCAGACTGTCCGAAGTGTACAGTACGTCTTGGTATGTCCAAACTCCTGGCAGTTTGTGCATTGAACAGGGCCACTGCGTTTGTGTGGCTCTTCCACGGTGATCCTTCGATGCAGTAGCAGCTGCAGCTTGTAGATCGGGTGCACCTCATTTTTCTTTAGGGCTTTGCTGTCCGGTTCAAGCTCGACCTTAAATAGTGGTTGCGGTGTTTTGTTTCTGTTAATTATATTGCTAACATTCTTTGCACAGAAGCCATTGGCTTTAAGAAGATTTAAGTGTGATTATGAGAGACGCGCAGGGTCGCTTAAACATATGGGTAAAACAGAACTTATGCTATTCACCAGAAGGACTAAGACACCAGCATACAGTATAGAAGGATAGATGGAATAGATCTAAAACTATCAGAGCAGGCTAAGCATCTCGGTGTGATATTAGACCCTAAGCTTTTATGGAAGAAAAATGTTACAGAAAGAGTCAGAAAGGCAAGTAGTGTTTTCTACTCTTCCAGGAAAATGTTCGGAGACTAATAGGGACTATACCCAAAGATCATAATATGGTATCTCCAGAATAAGTTGCGGCTTGGGTACTGGGATCTACGCTGAGCAAAGGGGGATTAAAGAGTCCTTCAGTCACTCAAATTTGGCTACGGTCTTCTAGGCTGAGGTACTTGCCATAACGGAAGCAGGCAGGCTTTCGATACGGCGAGGACCTAGCGACACCAGAGTACGGATATACTCTGATAGCCAAGCGGCTATAAAATCCCTTTAGGCAGTGAGAACCAATTCAAGGCTAATGGCGGAATGCAAGAAGGCCGTTAATAGCCTTGCTAAGAGAAATAATTTACAAATAACTTGGGTACCGGGAAGTAGCTAAGCTCGGTCCAGACAAAGATCCAAGACCATTTTAAGCGGACAACCAACTTGAAATTGTGAAAAAAGACTGAACATAAGCGATCGAAGCAATGTTGGCCAAACTTCGACCAGTATTGAAGCAGAGAAAATCTATCGTACAGTACACAGATCGCAACCGGTCTTTGGGCACATAACAAGAGCCACTAGAGCACCTGCTGTGTCTCTGTCCAGTCCTAAACCACACCAGGCTACGTCACTTCAGTGCTTACCAGTTGGAGTCACTAAAGGGCATAGAAAAGTTGAAGGCCTGAGGCATCCTAGGCTGGTCGTGCTTATGGCTAAGATAGTGACGAAGCCCTTGCAATACGGCCGCAAAGCATTGCTTCGCGAAAGCATGACCCCATTAGCCTGTGACGCCTCTCCAAAGCAGTTTCTCTATCTGTAGCCTGGACTCCACCGTCGCAGCATAGTTGCTTACTGCCTGCTAGTTGGCGTCGAGCATAATTTAAACAAAGTTTTTCACGCAGACCTGCTCGCCTAGATTTTCTTCCAGTCGCCTCCGCTTTGCCCGTACAGTCGGCTGCCCAATTGGGGCTGGTCCCGACCCTATAAGGCTCGCTGAGCACTGCAAGATCCGGCTACATTCCCTCGTTGTCTGCGACAGAAGGTCTTGTGCTGCTGCACCAGTGGGTCAGGTTTAATTGAACCGCCTTCATGACTGTGATGTGGAAGCCGCTCCGACGGACGCTATCAAAGGGCAGCAGCGGTTTCCAGCCTAATGGTTAGCTTCATCCAACTTCTTGCTGATGCACCAGAAGCTGGATTCGTGCAAGTCGCATTTTTGTGCCCGGCTTGCCCACACTTTAAGCAGGATTTGCTTCTGTCCAGCAGAAACTCCCCTTTGGCAGCTCATCTCCGCCGAGATGCCCTTCAGGGGACTCTTTGGGGTCGCAGTCCTGGTCCGTAGTCTTCTTTATATGGAAGGCTTCGTAACTGGTAGCCTGCTGGCTTACCAATTGAAGTTCCTTTAGCCTGGCGAACGCCTTCCTCATAGCCTTATTAACGCTCTGGTCGTCCAGAACAGCGCCCATCTCGTCGATTTGGGGCGCGAGAGCTTTGGCCCTCTTAGTCAGGTGCGCTGGGGCCGTAGGACTAGGGTAGTCCCCAACCCTTTTTGGGGTAACGGAGCCTGTCCCAGTTTTGCTTTCTGTGGGACTTAGAACAAGCTTCGGTGCGAGCGCGGTCGTTGGCGGGACGGATCCGGGAGGCGTTCGTTAGAGCTTTGAGCCATTTTGGAAGGCCCTCAGCTCAATACCACTATTTTTCGAACTTTACTTTAATGGTGCGTCGGCCAAGTGGGCCGCCGGAGCTCCCATGGTGTAAAATGCAGGTTAGGACCTTCAGAATTTGTACCCTAGCCGCTACATTACCCGCGGGTGGATTTTCACACTAAGTGTGGTTGATACCTTGTGACGGTTATTCGGGATTTGGGTGGCTCACGGGCGGCCCAGGTTCGTCGCAGATATTTATTTGTATCGAAGGAGGATGCTGAAATAAAAAGCCGGCCAGGTCGATGGAAATTACGTAGAAATTAAATATCGGTCTTATTTATTCAAGTAAAACTGTAGAGTTGGAATTAGGTTCGCCAGGATCCTCGCAGCTGGTCTTGACAGGACTCCTGCCGGTGGGCTTGACGTCCGGCGAGGGCGTCGTTCGACGGCGATATCGTCGTTTGGTGCAATCCGTACGTCGTCTCGAGTCGTCCTCGGCGCTGGAAAGAGAAGAGAGAACAGGCGCTCTCGGGCGGTTAACAGAGGCCTGGGCACCGCTAGGTCGGCTGCAATCGTGTAGTCTAAGCTTAAATCGGGGACCGCTAGGTGTGCCGTGAGAGACAAGCTGGCTTGGGGATCGCCAGGTCAGCCGCAAGCGTCTGGAACCCTACTTCGGGGACCCTAATTCGGACCGCTAGGTCAGCCGCGAGAGAGAAAAAGATACTTTGAGACCGCTAGGTCAGCCGCAAGAGCGAGAGAGCCCTAAGTCGGGGACCTAAGTCAGCCGCGAGAGAGAGTCAAGAAGGAAGAAAGGAAAACTGCTACGGGTTGCTAATTACGATTTATTACCATAACCTGATCTACTGATCTGGTTCTTCCAAAAAATTACCTTGCTGCGGACTACTGGAAGTGTGCTACTAGGTAGGCTCACCTCACCCAATCGGTGTCGGCTGCTGAGTGGGATTTGCCCGATCTTGATGTGGCCAGCTCTCTTCGTTCAGGTTGTCATCGGCGCGCGCGCAAAACTTATTTAAATGCGTATTTTATCAAATTTCTTCGACGTTTTGTTTATTTATTTTTATTTTTAATTATTATTCTTCGTAGCTTACTTTATTTCAATCTTTATTATTACATTGATGTGCGCGGAACGCGTCACACCGCGTCTGAAGGGCAGACCTTAGTCCGGAGTTCCCGCTTCGTACAGGTATGTACGGCCTGGCGTTCAGTGTACCTTTACGCACCCTCACGGTTCACTACCGCTTTAAATTTCCCAATTTTCCCAGAGGAGCACCCGGAAAGCACAACCTCACGTCACCATGGTTAAGGTCATGAATAAAGATAATGCCAAGCATGGTTCTCCAGTAAGATAAAGATGGTAATTAGGAGTCTACGAGAAACCGCGTAAAGCGAAAAGTATAAAGTTCCTTTAAACCTTCCTTTAAAGTTAATTGAATAAGTAGGCTCTGGTCACATTATTAGAGAGAGAGCATGGGACTCTCTCAAATGAGGTTCTCTCGCAGAAACGGGGGTTGAAAGAAAGCTGTCTGCGAAGTGGATCTCTGGTTAACGAGCACTTAAGAACGAAAGACAAGAATAAGAATTGAGTGGAAAAGACAATTAGAAAACTTTACAACGAATACTTAGTGAAAACGATTGCATTGGGCAATCGAAATGACAAAGAAACTTCTGGAAAGTTTTCAGAAGCAGATCGAGAAGCAGATGTTTGAACAAGACGGCCAGGCGGCCGATAGTGTACAGAGGAGCGAAAGAGATGGCGAGCGTAAAAATAATTCGGCGAGTGGTGCACAAAGAAATGTGAGAGACGGCAACGAGAAAACTGATTCCGCAACTTAAAAACGGCAGAGACGAAGGAAACGAAAAGGCGCACTTAAGGGCGAAGCTTAAAAACAGCAGCTGCAGAGACAACTGCTAATAAATTTGGCAAAGCAAGGCGACAGAAATTTTGAGAATTTAGAAAAGCGACGCGAGAGAAGTTTCGAGATCAAAGAGCTTAGATGAAACAGCGGAGGCATTGACGACGGCGGTGGCAGAGAAGTTAGCAAAGAATATTATAATGGAATTCTTGAGCGACACGAAAACAGACAAGAAAATTATGGAATTTTGTCACTCGGATTTAATACGGCCAGGGAAATGCTGACGAACTTTGGTGGTGAAATGTGTGCGCGATTCTTGATCGCTCACTGGAAAAACATATCGAAGTTTTTTAACTTGTCAGACGTGCAACGAATTTAGTTACAAAATGAAAGGTTTGCGGTCTACTTTGAAGAAAAATACAGGTTGTCTCGAGATGTATGAGCGAGGATGAACTGCTGGATGAGTTTGTGGAGGCGTAGTCGGAGTCGTTGTTTCAATTGCAACGCAAAAGGACATTGGAAGAAGGAGTGCACCAAGCCAAAAAGGTCACCAGTTTCGAGTTATGGATGTGGCGCAGAGAGCCACTGGGTTGCTGAATGGCTCCAGAACAAAAAAAAAATGAAAAATAATCATGTAAGATGGTTTAAATTTAAAAAGTTGCTTAGATGAAAAATATGTTAGGCACATTGTAGGTGACAATTGTTTAGGAAAAAACTTTGGAAAAAATGCCGTAGGTAGATGTTTAGGGGAAAATTGTTTTGGTAAAAACATGTGACGTACAGACTTATTCTTATTATTCTTATTTATTCTGAATTTGTAAGTTTTAAGAAAATAAAAGATTAAGATATATTTTTACGGTATAACTATTTAGTCATCTACTCTGAGCCGGGTCGAAATCTCTTTCAGAAATCACAACTGAACCAAATAAATATCTGCGACGACACTGTGCCACCCAGACCCCGACTTACCGTCATAAACATAGGAAAGAACGGTTTAGGTACATGTTTAGGTAAAAATTGATTCGGTAAAAAATTTAAGGAAATACAAGTTTTGATACATGTTTAGGAAATGGCAGTTCAGGTACCAGTTTATAACAGAACTGTTTAGGTTCAACTTAAGGAACAAACGGCTTAGGTATTACTTTAGGACAAAACGATTTAGGTTCTTCTTTAGGACGGAACGGATTGGGTAGAAGTTTAGAACAAAACGGTTTATGTAGCAGTTTAGAACAGGACAGTTTAGCTACAACTATAGGACCGAACGGTTTAGGTACAAGTTTAGAACAGAACGGTTTAGGTACAAGCTTAGGACATAACGGACTATGTACAAGTTTAAGAAATAGCTGTTTAGGTACAAGTTTAGGAAGAAACGGTTTAGGTACAAATTTAGGCTTCAACCATTTAGGTACAATCTTAGGTGAGAAAAATGTAGGTGCCATGTTAGGATTAAATAATGGGAGGAAAAATGAGAATATTGTAGATGAAAGTTTAGATGGACGAGGATTAGGTACAAAGGGGTTAAGTGAACAGATAGAAGTGTTAGAGGAAAATTTTGAAAAGGAAATGTTACGAATAAATATGTTCGAGAATGAGAACGAAGAAGTGGTGTACAATGTTGGGCATCAGGTTAGTTATGTGGCTAAAATGAAGCTAATTAAAATATTAGAGTCGAACTAGACCGGAAGTACCAAAAAATAATTGTGAGCTTAATATAATTTTAGAAAAGCTCAAAACCGTTTAGTTGTGCGCATCGGAGACTGTCGTACAGTGAAAGTGCAGAAAATGTTTGATGAATATTTAGAAAAGGGTATTATTCAGAATAGTAGTTCTGAATATGCTTCCCCAATTTTGTTAGTGAAGAAAAATACTGGGGATTTTAGAAGGCTGAATAAAATTATGGCCAAAGATAATTATCCTATCCCCTTAATTGATGACCTTTTGGATAAATTAGTTGGAAAATCGGTGTTTACAAAATTAGATTTGAAAAATGGATATTTTCATGTGTTTGTAAACAAAGATTCGGTAAAGTCTACATCGTTTACAACACCGTTTGGGCAGTTTGAGTTTTTGCGTATGCCAATGGGATTAAAAACGGCACCTCAGGTATTTCAAAGATTTGTGAATGATATTTTTTCGGATATGATACGTGAAAATAAGGCTATAATATATATGGATGATCTTTTAATTGCAAGTCAGGGTATAAAAGAACATTTATAAGTATTTAGGAGATTAGTGGAGAATAAATTAGACCTGAGAATGGATAAATTCAAGTTTCTACAAGATAAGGTTAAATATTTAGGTTTTTTGATTTCGAATGAGGTAATTAAAGCTGATGCAAATGGATTAGAGGCAATAAAAATCTTATAGATGCCAAATAAAGTGCAAGCTATACAAAGTTTGTTAGGTCTTTGTTCTTACATTCGCCGATTCATAAAAGATTTTTCAATATTGGCTAAACCGTTATTTGTATTACTGAGAAAATATAGGGCGTATTAATTTTGGAAAAAAAGAGTTTGAAGTTTTTAATTAGTTTATTAAAATAAAAAAAAACGATAATTTGGTGGCAAGAATAATTTAATTAATTGGCGTCTGAAGACGAAAACGCGTGTGTGCTTGACGATTCAATTTTACGACATGACTTCTATTTTTCTTGATCGTACTCAGGCCTAGCTTAACAGAGGTTGGCGAAGGCGGGGCGAATTCGCAAAGAGCGAGAGAGAGCTTTATTGTGCTCCCGACTACGCCCTAAACTAACTTACACTAGACTTCAAATTATTCATTTTAAATTTACAAAAACGAACGTCATTTAGCATTCAGCCAACACCGTCCCCGTAGAACGCCTCCACGGCTTCAACCGACTGGAAGCCGAGCCAGCTTATGGATGGCTCTTCGAAACACCGCTCCGTCGCTACTCCTGAGGTCGACGACCCTGCCGTCCTCTCCTGCGTGCGTCGCGACGATCCTTCCCAGAAGCCACTGTTGAGGCGCCACGGCGACGAGCTGTCCTTCCTTGACGCTGTCCTGCTGGTGGTGCCACTTTCCCCGAACTTAAAGACCCAGGACATATTCCCGGGACCATCGCCGCCAGAACATTTGCCTAACTGACGAGACAAGCAACTGAGACCCGCCTGGTCCGGGATCCGGAGTGCTGGCGCTGCGACGAGGGGCCCGCCTGTCAGCAGGTGTCCGGGAATTAGTGCCTCTCCGTCGCTTGGGTCCTGGCTGATGGCTCCGAGAGGCCGACGAGGACTGTGCCCAGCTCTTCCGCGGTGAAGAGTGCCCTGCCCACCGCTCGTAGGAGTAGGTGCTTGGCAGTTTTGACACCTGCCTCCCATAGTCCGCTCATGTGCGGAGCCCAAGGGGTGTGAACGCAAATTCGCATCCGCTTTTTGATGCGAATTCGCGAATTGCATCCGCCTGCTCCTCGATCCGCACGCGAAGGTCCTGGAAGTGGCGACTCGCTCCGACGAAGTTCGTCGCGTTGTCGCAGTGAACGGTCCGCAGACATCCTCGACGACCAATGAGCCTTTGAAAAGCCAATAAAAAGGAAGTAGTACTTTATATCTGACACAATCTCTACGTGAACTGCCTTGGACGCAAAACAAACAAATAAGACAATGTAGGACTTGTGCGGAGGCCTTCCTCGAATCGTCAATGTCGTATAAAGTTAGCGCGCGCTGTATCGGTAAGGTTGTGTTTCCAGGGTGCTCCTCCGGGAATGCGGAAAAACTGGCAAACCTATGGTGGTAGTGAATAGTGAGGGTGCGTAAAGTTGCACTGAACACCAGGCCGTACATACCTGAGCGCATCGGAATCCTCGGACGACGGTACGCCCTCCAGAGTGTACGGTCGGTGGCCACAGCCTCGATGGCGAGGGCGAGCGGGGATGCTCTTTCACGAGGGTTTTTTCCACTTCCTCTTTTTCCGAGTTTGGTAATTTCTCTTACCAAGGTGGCGACACGCATGAAGTGCCATATCACGCCAGCTGATCGTCAAGTCAGCTGTAGCACCAGTGCTCGGAAAGGCGTAATAACGTAAGATTACATCCCCCGTAACACGGGAGCTTACAGCTGTCCTCCAGTGAGCGATTGACCGACAGGTGGCGCCGTGGATCGTAGGAGAGTATGCTGACCATAGCTGCTCGCTACGACACGAACTTGTGGTAAACCAGCAATTTCAGTAGCACTCTGTTTCGGGCTGCCGCTCCGATCCTTTGGCAAGGAGGCATGAGGGGGACATGAAACACATCCCCAGCACTCAGGAGGCTCACGAGGTGGTAAAGGTCACGGAGCAGACCATCTGCCACCCCTGCGCAAAGCGGTACACCTTAGAAACGGGGCTCTGGCGACCGAGACGGGGCGGTATAACCCCCATCGGAAAAGTCGGGGAGAAACCCTCGGCCCACTTTGGAAGCCCCGCACAGTGCAACTCATCGCTACGCTCAGCGTCTGTCCCACATTGGGCGGCTGAGCAGTCTGCGTCTGTGCCACAGTGGCCGGCAGATCCAGTTAGCGTCGACTAACAAACTCAAAATCCACTCCGCGCCTGCGCCACATTGGCCGGCGGTATGGTCTGCGTCTGTACCGTATCGGTCGTTTGCATAACCTGGCGGAAGGTATAAAACGCAACCCGGCAGCAGGGTATATTGCTGCGATGAATTAAAGAATGTCTGGCTTAAACAAAATTACTCCAGGTGGAGTAATGTGGTTACAAAGGTGGAAATCCACCCGCGGTAAATTCCGCGGCCTGGGCATGGATTCTGGAGGCCCTAACTACTATTCCCCACACATCGGCGACGCCGGCGGCCCACTTGGCCGACGTCTCTTTGACTGCTACAAGTGTTGAAGATGAGCTAAGCGCGTTTTAAAAGGGCTCCCGGGTGATGCGTAGCCCGCCAGGAGGCGGTTTTCGACGCCCCCAGACCTGAAAAAAGCCACTGCTGGAGCCACCCCATTGGCTAAGCGCACTAGGGACTCACCGAGCCCGCCCGGCCAGGCACAGCCTACCAAGAGGGCTAAAGCCCCTCAGCCACAATTAGTGGAGATGGGGGCTATCCTCGACGACCTGCTCAACAAGGTCAACGAGCAAAAAGTCCGCAGCATCAACCAGGAGATGAAAAACGCGTTCTCGAGGCTCAAGGAGCTTCAGGCGCTGCTGCAGCATCCGGAGGAAAGACGGGCAAGCTTGAAAGTTGCTGCTACAGCAGACCAAGGGTGCCAGACAACCCAAGCCTGGTCTCCCCCAAGGGTGAGTAAAGCAGTCCAGACCTCCAAGGACGGCAAGGTCCAACCGCATGCTCACAACTTAGGAGCTGCAAGAAGCAGTCGCAATGCTAGCAGCCCCCAACAGAGAAACATTAGGAGAACTACTGGCGCCAACAAGGGAGTCAGCAGCAAGGCATCCGAAGAAAGGCCTCGTCGAGACCAACCTAGAAAGAGCGATTGCGAAAAAGAGCAAAGAACGAGGCACTGATTATAAGCCCTTCCCCCGAGCTTTCGTATAGCGCGGTGCTTGGATGGTAATGCGGGCACAGGACGCCAGGATAGCGGAAATCTGCGACAGCATCGCAAAGGTGAGGAAGTCGGCAAAAGGCGAACTCCTGCTAGAGCTAAAGCGCTCACCGCATGTCACAGCCAGCGGTATTAGCGAGAGTATCGGCAGCGTCCTAGGCGGAGGAGTCTCGATTCGAGCAGTGACTCCGCAGGCGTCTTTCTTCATCCGGGACTTGGATGAGCTTGTCTCGAAGGAGGAGCTGGAGGATGCGCTGACCAAGCAAGCGAAACTGCCGCCAAGATCGGTGACTGTGAAGTCAATCCGCGCCCTTTCTACGGAAGGGATATGAACTACCAGGCCGGCAGCCGATTGTGCCCCCTTGAGTCGGCGTCCAGTACTGACCCCAAACGCAGAGTATGAAAGTGGTTCAACTTAATCTGAACCACTGCGTGGCAGCTCAAGACCTGCTGTCACAGACGGTCCGAGAATGCGAAGCCGACCTCGCAATTTTAAGTGAACCCTATAGGACAGGACAGGGCTCCAATTGGGCCTCGGACGGCTCCGGCATGGCTGCCCTGTGGGCGTGCAGTTGCGCTGCCTCACACTTGTCTGATGTCCTCTCGGACAGAGGTTTCGTGCGTGCCAAAGCAGGAGGTTTGTGGGTGTACAGCGTCTATCTCGCTCCAAGCCTATCGCTAGCCGAGTTTGGTACCATCCTAGCTAGACTGACAGTGGATGCGTGAGGTCGTCACCCGGCGCTGATTGCGGGCGACTTCAATGCCTGGGCGGTTGACTGGGGCAGTGCCAGCACTAATGCCCGTGGCAGAGCACTCCTGGAGTCGTTCTCAACCCTGGATGTGGCTCTCCTCAATGTTGGTCAAAACCACACATATAGCCAGGCGGGTGCCGGATCAGTGGTGGACCTCACCTTCGCCAGCTGCTCTAGAGCTAGGCAGTGTTCGTGGATGCTTAGCGACGCACATACAGCTAGCGGCCACGTGGCAATTTTGACCACACTGGATGCTGCGAGTTCCCCCCACACAGCTCCCCTCCACCCACAAAGGAGGGGCTTCAAAGTAAACCTGCTCGACACCCGGACTTTCGCGGCTCGGATGGAGAGGATGAAAGCGGCAGGCAACGCGGAAACGATGGCAGACCGAGTGATGGGCCAACTGCAAGCAGTCTGCGAGGAATGCATACCCTCTAGGATTGCCCACTCCCCACCGAGACCCGGTATTCTGGTGGTCCCACGAAATTGCGGATATTCGGAAGCGCTGCATTAGAGCCCGAAGACTGTACCAGCGGTCACACGGCTCAGGTACGCACCTGAAAAAGCGAGCAAAGTTCCACCAGTGCCGCAGGGCACTCAAGGAGGCTATTAAGCTCAGCAAGAGGAAATGCTTCCGTGACCTCTGCGATTCCGCTGATCGGGACCCGTGGGGGAACGCATACAGGCTGATTGTGAAGGGAATAAATAGGTCCAAGATTCGCGCTCCACTGGATGCTGATTCCCTGGAGAGAATAGTGGCGCCCCTGTTTCCAGGGTGGAGAGCCCGGTCACCTCCCTCCAAGCAAGCTTGGACTGGCCTCTTGAGACGGAGCCCGTCACAGAAGCCGAGATGCTGGCAGTGGCGAAGAGGATCAAGGTCGCGAAGGCACCGGGTCCGGATAATGTTCCCAACAGGGCCCTAAGGTTGGCCATCTCTCTCCGCCCTGACATCTTTGCGGAGTTGTTCGGGAAGTGCTTGACC
>VNJU01005647.1:0-26971 GCA_008042675.1 Drosophila seguyi | reverse complement strand
AAATGTATTTTATTTTCTCTTTATAATCCCCCCTTCAAAATTCCATTTAAAAAGACATGATTTTTAGTCGTTTTTTTGTTATTATTTAACTTTTTACTTTGTGGTGGTCACAATTCTCATATCGGGTTTAAATTAAATATTCCACTTTTCATTTAAATTAAATAATAAATTGTCCTATTTAAACTTTATAATTAACATAATTGTAGTTTTTAGGTCTGTACTTTGTTGATTTGTAGTTGTTGCTTCTGCTGCTCTTGTTGTTGTTGTTGTTTGCCGGATTGTGACTGAACACAATAATACGGTGCTGTGGCTGCACCTTACTTGGTGGCGGACTTCAGGTAGGCAATCAGATCACCGCGCTCGTTGGGCTTCTTCAGGCCGGCGAAGATCATCTTGGTGCCGGGGATGTACTTCTTGGGGTTCTCCAGGTATTCGAACAGGGTATCCTCGTTCCAGGTGATGCCCTTGGCCTTGTTGGCGTCCGTGTACGCGAATCCGGCCGCCTGTCCGGTCTTGCGTCCGATCAAGCCATGTAGGTTGGGACCCACCTTGTGCTTGCCACCAGCCTCAACGGTGTGGCACTGGGCGCAACGCTGCACGAACAGCTTCTTGCCCTTCTCAACATCACCAGCAGGAACGCCCATTATGGATTATGTGGTTTTTTTAATGTGTTAACACGGACTCGACTGTGGGGGAGAGAAGAGAAATGGAAAATTAGTGTTTAAAAAATTTACAGAAAAGTTAAGGTATATATTATATTTTTTCTTAACAACCAACTATATCATCTAATCTTAGTCATAAAAAGTCTAGACAACAGACAGACGGTTTATATGGCCCTTTTTCCATTCACTATTTTCTAAAGAATCTGATTCAAAGTCCAATTATTTTATTTTTTATCATTCAAATGGCTATAATTGCTGTTTCGGCTTATTTAGGTTTGTTATCATTCGGATAGCGTTTCCAATAGATTGTATTTCATTTATAGTTTTGCACTAAAAGAAAGTATTTGTCAGATACATTTAAAAAAATATATAAAATGTTACTTTTTATATAAAATTTTACTTTTTTCAAATACAATGTCCAGTAAAATAATTTATTTATTTATACATAATGCCCTAATATATAAAAATATATCATATAAAATTGAAAAACAAATTTAATAAGTTCTCAGTTTGTATTTTGGAACATGTCCCACTTTTTCTTTGTGTATAAAAGAGGCCGTGAAAAAAATATTTGTCCCCTTGCCCCGTTATGTAAACAATTGATAAGCGCTCTACGGAAACGGAATTATTAGCATCGCGCACACTTAGTGCATTAGTCGGCTGATGGCCTGATAAGGCCTCTTTTGTCGCATATTTCCAATGCTTTTCATTATCTAACGGCTCTGCATCCCAATCTACCTCCCCCTGCCCCACAAGCTCACGCTTTACTCACGCGTGTGGAGGGCAACGTCATCAAACACTCACACATGCGAAAAAAAAGCTTCAGACAGAACAGACGCTGCTGCTTGGTCACATGTTGTTGCCCCCACTCGCGCTCCCTCTCCCACACACACACTCGCACTTCGAACGTCTGATTTTCGCTGAGTAAAACAACAATTGCGTCAGAATGAGCACCGCTCAGCAACAGGCGCAAAAACTTCGCCAGGAAACATATAGCGGAGAAAAAAAAACGTTAACTGAAAACCGTTTATATAATAGCCATAGCTCCAGGGTCTATGTTACGGCCAACTTGCTTTAATTGGCGGCTAATCAGTTGCATGCAGCTATGTGAACTTGAGAGCGAGAGGAAAAAAACCGTGCAAAGTGCCGTTGCAATGAGTAAGTCACCTACACGCACACATGCACAGACAGTGGGCGACTGCAACAACAATGTCAACATCTGATTTGGCCTTGAGGAGAATTTTCCGTGCGTGAGAGAGGGAAAACCACTTTTCCCCCATATAGGAAGTGCAATTGGAAGCAGGCCAGAGGTGTGAGTCTGGGTGAGAGAGAGGAGAGAGTGGGAGAGGCAGCGAGATGAGCGAAAAATGGGCCATCATCTAAGTTGCCTTTGTTACATAAGCAGACTCCTTAGAAAGGTAAAAATCTCTCTATATTGCCACATAAAAATGGGGACACCGCGGAAGCCAAAACCTGCTTAGCAACCACGTGGCGGACTTTGAAACTCCGCAGCTCGAGCAAAAAAGAAATTCCAAGAAGTGATATTCTTTTCGCCACAGTGGAGCGAGCGAGATAGGCGCCGATCGCACTCTCTTTGCGCTCATGTAATCGACGCTCTTTGGGCTTTTTTTCAATGGCAATGTGACTTTGGCGATTCGAGCGATGCTATTTTTAATTTTAATAATTCACTGCTAACTTTTGCACTTGGAAAACCTAACAAATAGGCGGCCTAACAGCCTCGCACATATAACTCACACTGTTATATATACACACATTCACACACAAGGACACGTTTATGTAACCTGAATCATCCCCCAAAAAATATTTATTAGCACAAGAATAGTGTATTTTTACAGCGGATCGCGCGCCTGGAAATTATGCAACGGATATAGCCCGGAAGCTTCTGCCCTTATCTTCCTGAAAACGGCCTAATCAATAACTAACCAAGGTAATATTTACGTCACTCGCAGTTCCGAAAAATACACCCACTACTTACATTGAACACAAACGTCAGGCGCTGCGAACTTTTTTTTCACGAATGAGCCCGCGAATCGCATAGGGTATCACGATTTTTTATTTGCCCAAATATCGATATTTTTATTTGATATTTTTCGATATTTTGTTAAGGCGTAAATGTCAAAAACAAGTTTACACGCTTACAACAACAATGCTGTAGAATTTCCTATGAGAAGTCGAATCGGTAAGTAAAATGGGTGACCGCTAAGACAAAACATACAAGAATACCGTACATTTTAAAAACCTACCGATAAAATACATTATTAAAAACAACAACAAAAAAGTTAATTCTCATGTTATATGGTAAATTTACCTAAAATTTGGAATATTTTATTTTTATTTGTTTTTTGATTGACTTAAAAAGTTCCAAACTTGGCCGCGGATTTCAATGTATCTGTAGTGGCGGCGCCATTGTCCGATTAGTCGAACTAAAAGCTCTGCAGCTTATTTTGGCGCGCTGCTTAAAATAATGAAATAACGAATTGCAGGATCGGTTTTTTTTTGTATTAGGTATTTAAAGTCTGCCAACAATATTCCGATTCCCAATCATCCATAAGGAGAGTAGCGTTAGTTAGGATCCTGAACGGATAATAATCTAATAATATCTAAAAATATATCTTCTGTGAATGTTCAGTTGAATTTTTAGCTTAATGGGTTTTTTTTTGTTTTTGTTTTTTATTACAGGACGTCGATCTTGTTGTTTCCTGTAGCTACTCTTATTTGTTCTGCCTAAGGAACGCAATCAAATCAGCACGATCCTCGCTCTTTTTAAGACCAGCAAAAACCATCTTAGTGCCTGGAATGTACTTTTTGGGATCCTTGAGATATTCGTCTAAATTCCCTTCAGTCCAGGTGACGCCTTTTTTCATATTGGCCTCTGTATAATTGTAGCCAGGTGACGTGCCGCTCTTGCGACCAACAATACCGCCGAGATTGGGTCCCACCTTGTGTTTGCCACCCACGTCATAGGTGTGGCACTGAGCGCACTTTTGCACGAAGATCTTCTTGCCATTTTCCGCATTTCCTCCGCCCATTTTGGAAGCCTGCAAAGGTAGGAAACATTTATTGATTATTTATTAAAAAGATTAAGAAATTGTGATAAAAAACCTTTTAAAAATATTATTTTTTAATCTTTTAATATAACTAATTCTTTTATTTTACATTAAACAACTTTAGTGGCCACCCACCCACCTGAGAAAGAGCGAAAGCAAAGGCTGCACAGAATATAAAAAATATTCTCTTCACATTTCCTTCTCTCTCAGCTGCAAAAGACTAGACGGAGACAGCTGCAAGTGCATAAAAGCAAAACGGAATTGGGTCAGAAGGAGAACAGGGAAAACAAAAAATGAATCAAAATGGTATTAAATGAAAAGCAAAACATGGTGCACACACACAAACATGGCTCGCATCTCGAGAACTTGGCGGCATTTCTAATGGGAAAAGCAACCGAAAGGTAATTCAATTAGCAGACATACCGCCCTACCACCCCCCTTACCTAGCCCCCATTGACCGCCGCCCCTTGCCAAGTGGCAGCTGCACATGTGCTTTGAACATTTCCTTTCAATTAAAACGCATTTTACGCACTCTTCTTTTCTTCATCTCGCTCCGCTCTGTCTCTGGATGCTGCTGTGGCAAAAACAGATGCCACCGCATAACAAAACCAGGAAAACCAAATAGAGGGATGGAAAGTTTATGCGATTTTTAATACGTAATAAAAAAAAGAGGTGAAATACATGAAATAAGAGGTAACAGAGTTTCTAGACGGGCTAGAAAAGCTTTGGAGTTTATGAAATTTGGCACTCCATAAGCGAGCAGGAGATGAATGCGAAAAGAAATGTATTACTTATTAAATGTATTACTTAAATATAAAACAGATAGTATTAAATACATACTCTTTATATAAAAGATTTAAGCATAAAACACATATGGTTAAGGCAATAATAAGAGTTTAAAGAACGAGAAAATAGACTTATTTCAAAAAATAACAAAATTTTACGAATAAATTCATATTCAAGGGCTTAAAAAAATAAAAACTTTCGAAAAACCCCGTGGTGCCATTTGTCTGGCGACAATTTTGCTGGAACCAGGTAAGGCTACTCTGCATTCACCACATTCCTACACCACCCATAATACATATATCCTGGTTGTGACCTAACCTAATTTGCCCTGGAACCATAATTTACCCGCAGGCAAAACTATCCAGAGGATGTTGGCTCGGGTTCCTTTGCCTGAGGAACCACTATAAATAAATGGCGCACAAAATTAAATTACGCTTGAACAGGCTCGGGCATTGCAAAAAGGATGGCGACGGGAACAATGGACTGCGAGGGGGGGCAAAATAAAGTGGAGGGGCCATTATTGTTTACTAGATCTATTGCTGCGGAAGTCCATAAAAAGGTAAGAGGTGGCTCGGTAATGGACCTTCTCCCTTACAAGGGGAGTGCTACCAGGATTCCTCTGTGAGGGGACACCTAAAGGGAGGCTGCGAATAAAAGGGGCAACGACAGGAACAATGCGGATATTGAATGGATTTTGAGGTGCGGATATTGCAAGGGATATTCAGCGGATATTGAAATGTAAAAGGGTAAGACTAAATTTTAAAGTAATAAGGCTCATATTAAAGATAGTGATAAAACGAATATCAAGATATCAACAATAACAACGATAGGATATTTTTATTTTTGGGTTCTGATTATGACAAGTTGAACTGTAGAACCCTCAACAAACTCGGTCAAGTTATTTTAATTTAAGTATTGTTCCCTGAAATTGCCACTTCAGATCTCTCAGCAAAACTCCAATATCCTGAGCTTCTCATTTATGCTGTTACCATGGCAAGGCTATGGACACACACATTATTATTTGTTAGAAATTCCCTGAAGTCCTTCAGACTTGACCACTGGAATTCGAGTTTAGCTTCTGCAGTCACTGACGGCACCCTTCCTCAGTTTCTCCACCAAAATCCTCGGTCAGCGGGTAACCAAGAACAACGCAGTGGCTGTTGCGCAATTTGGCATGACTTTGATGTTCCAACCAAACCCTCCTACAACGAGCATATCCCCAACCCAACCCATAAGGCCCCCCACACAACCCCAAAACCAGACATTTCTCGTTTTGCCCGCTCTGCATGGCACAAGCCCTCCATTTCTTTCCTTTCTCAATTCCGTTCCCTCTTTTATTGGACAGTTGAAATTCTATAATTTGAACGATAGAAAAATATGTGCAGAGCTTTTTTTCGATTACACAAAGTTACCATATAAAATGCCTCTTGAAATTTGGAATTCATCAGATTTATATCAAATAATCTTAATAAAAATGTAAAAAAAAAAATAAACTTAATAATAAAGGGAAAGGGAAATTGTTAGTATTTCCATTTTACCAATATTCTGTGCTAAGTTTGGGAAATCGTAATAATTTATTATTAAATTAATACTACATACGATTCCTTAAATTTCTTAAACAAACTCATTTAAATAATTCTTAAAAGTAAATAGAAATTAATTCCTAAACCTTATAAAATGAAACAATTTTTTAGGAACCTTATTATAAGGACTTAATTAATTTGAATGTTCCTAAAAAAAAAAATAATATTTTGAATATATTTTTGGTTAGACTTCCAAAAGCTTCACTGTTTCTGGGTTGCAAAATGTTTATACTAGGCGCTTTCCACTGCTGCTGCTGTTACTGCTACTGCTGCTGCTCCTTCTTCTTGGGCTTTCTTTTTAGGGGTTGGGCGGGGGTGGTAGGGAGATGGCTTCTTTTCTAGAACGAGGTCGCTGACTGCCCTTCAACGCTTGTGGATACCCCGAAAGTTACATAAGCCCCGCAACACCAACAACACCGCTAGTTGGCTTTGCATTTTATGCTGGCAGCAAAACGAAACAAGCGAAAAAGGGGGAGTGGGGTGGTTAGAATGGGAGAGAAAGAGAGAGAGAGTGGAGAGTGGAGAGAGGAGAAAGCAGCAGCCCCAACATTGCTGACCTAGAGCGCCAGAGTGCGAGAGCGAGGTGCAGCACTGAGAGTGAGAGAAACTTTGGAAATGTGTGAATGAAAAATGGCTAAAAATTCATCATTTCAGGCTAATGTCGCTGCATCAATGAATAGGGGAATGTCAATGAGAGATAGAGAGAAGGGAAGAAAAAAGGAGAAAGATTGAAGTAGTATTTTAAAAAATTGATACCTTATTTTTAAGGAGATTAAATAGGAAGAAAGAGTGAGATATGTACTAATTTCTGCATATTTTTTCAGTTAGAAATTTAGGTAATAAAAAAATGTGTAAAAAATTAAACTAAAATTATTGATTCAATTTTGAATAATATTGGAACTGTACATTTTTTTAAAATTTTTTCAATTTATACGCGTGTGTATATAAATAAATTAATAGAAAAGGGTTACAAAAGGATGCAATTATAGTATATTTTTTGAAAGCTCTTTAATGCGATTTTTTTTTAACATTTACTGATTTCTTATTTTAATTAATTAATTATTTTTTGTTTTAAGTTTTTCTAATTCAAGTAAGTGTCATGCCCGTACAAGCAGAAACAACAGCAACGCAACAAGCTTACCTGCTATACGACGACTCTGTTCTCTCTCTCTCAGGCTGCTTGTTGCTTGGCCTCTGTCCCCAACTATTCCGTTGCTTTGGGGCTCTTTGGCTCTCGCTCGCGCTCTCGCACTTGCTCTGTTTCTCTAGTGGGGCTGCTGCTGCTGCTGCTGCTGGCGACTGCTGCTCCAAGTCAAGTCGTTTTCATTCAATCAGCTGAGTTCGCGGCGTTCGGTTCTCTTGTTCCCGTTATTATTCACAGCACACTTCCGCTGGTCAGACCGATCGAATACTACGCGCTTTACGTGAAAATCGGATTCGTAAAAGTTTTTGAGAGCAAAATCACCGAAAACAACAAGCCTCGACGAGAACTGAAAATTTGTTGGCTGCGTATCACCTTCGAAAGATATCTGTGTTCTGCTGTCACTGTCGGACGCTTCAGCCAAGGCCTACTTAGCTGAGCAAAAAATAAAAAAAGGAAAACTAGGAAAACAAGGAAAAACTAGAAAAATCCAAAAGGCAGCCGCCAAATAAGGAGCTGCCAACTTGCATATTACGGTAAGTGAACCGTTAGTTCGTACCAGTGACCAGTGTTGTGTAACGCTTCGGTTGTCATCCACTCTTTTTATGTTGCGAGTGTCCTTGCGAAGGCTGCACTTGTCCTTGAAATGCGTCAAGTGGTTCCTACGCCAGCTCTCACTTTCTCTCTCTCTGTCTCGCCGTGCTGCTCGCTCGTACTTTTACGCATTTTACGTAATCACGCCTGAAAGTTTTTGTTTTTGCGTTTTTCTTTCGAAGCGCAAATCTCGACTCGTTTTTCATTTGGTTTTATGACTATACATTTCCCTTTCCACCCCGAAGTTCTTAAGCATTTCCTCCATAAATTTCGATATGAACGAGAGCTTTTGCGCCTTATGTGTGCGTTTCCTGCCTAACACCAGATTATCCCGTAAGGGTCTCGTTTCCTTTTTCTCTTTTTTATCGGGAAGGACATCTGCATGTGATGAAAGGAAATTCTATTTCTTCATTTCTTTAAGATAGAGTGTGGAAGATGGGAAATTGATTTATATAGGAGGGTGTGTGAGACTTTATTATTATTATTTTTTGGGGGAAAAAGAGCTGCCTAATAACATATTCATCATCAAAAAAGATTTACAATTTATGTTTATTTTTCGTGGTATCTTTGGGTTTTTGGTTAATTTTCTCTACTGGCAAATACTTGGTAATATTTCTCTTATTAGGTTTGTGATAATTTCCCTAATTAATCATTTTCTAATATAAAAAGTCCTTTTCCTTTTATGTAATACCTTTTTAAATATTAATTTCTGTGAACTTTATTTTGTGTTTTATTTTTATTACTGTGTTTATATAAGGGAATCCCTTGACAAGTTTATTGACTGAAATTTAGCTTGTTGATTGAATGAACATTATCTCCTTTTCAAAAATTCTTTTAAAGAAAAAGTTTACCCGCAGATTTCATCAATATGAAACCCTTCGTGGAAAGTTCAAAAGTGCCTCTTATGCGAACTGAAGCGAATAATCTTTTTTTTTATGTTTGTTTGTTTGTCGTAAAGAATCGGTTCGTCGTTCCCTTTTCTGGTGGCTGTTGATTACTTTTGCTCCAAGTACTCAACGAATAAGTTCACACAAAAAGTTCTCAAAGGTTTTCCCGGCTCCACTCCTCTCCCCCCCAGCCCCCTTTTGTTTCAATTATGTCACTTCATCTGTATTCCACACACCAGCTGAGCTCCAGCCCCGCCCCTTTTTGGCTTCAGTTTATTAATCATTTTTGCCTTTTGTTTATGCCTTGGCAAGGGACTGAGACTGAGACTGGCTCTGCCACTGGCACTCTATATAGGCCAACGAGCTCCATTCAACCTTTTTGTCGTAAGCTATAGTTCACATGCTCGGAGCCGCCACATCAATTACAGTATAACTGTTGAGGAATTGCTATAATTTAATTAATTTGCTTTGTCCTGCTGGCAGAGTCATAAAACTTAATGATTAATATTCATCAAAGTGTGGTGCCCGGGCGTAATGAGCCAACTTTGATGCCACAAATCGAACACTTGGCCTTTTAATTGTGCATTCACAGTGTGCCCATTAATGTATCGCTTATAGATATGAGTACATAACTCATCTATATATTTTCATGTACCATATGAAGCAGCAGCTATTCCCCCACTTTCTATGTGGGTCAGCGCTCTGTCGGTCTTTCATTTCTTATCATATCGTTAAGTGCACTTGGCGTCCCTCAACCGAAACTATTACCAACATATGGGGTCTCTTCCAAAAAAAAAAAAAAACAAGACTTATCAAACTTGTGTCGTTTGTATTGCATTTATAACACTCGGGGAATTCGGGGAACCCACCAAAAACGAAGAAAAAACTAAAAAGAAGAAAAAACCATAAAAGGAAATCAATATTTGGGCTTCAAATAAAAAAAGAACAGAAAACGTGGTCCAAAATTGGAGTAAAGGGAACCCAAAACAACAAAGCAGATTACAAACATATATACAAAAGTGTTCCCCTATGGGAAATGGGGCTGGTCATGAAGTGTTTGCCAGATAAGCAGAGTAAGCACTACCTAACTACTCCTCCAACTCCCCCACTAAGTGCACTCTTATTAACGAGAATTTCCGGAGTTATCGCCATCAATGGGAATAACAAATGTCTGACCAGATGGCTGCAAATTAAAGATAAAGTTGGATATGATGGAAATGAGCAGGGAGATATGTGTGTTTATAGGAAGAGATTTAAATTGTATATTGAAACACTCATTTATGATAAAGTTTTTCAAAAAAGTTTATTAAATTGTATATAGAACGTCGCTTACATACGGCATATAGCTTTAAATTGGTTTAAATAAAAATATTCCAGTTTGCTTTGGTTATTTTTAAATCGTTTTCGAATTTCTGACATTTTGACAAATTTGCAAAGCTTTCTCAGTGAATTATTAATTGGGAAATGTTTTATTTTTAGAGCTTGTTTATGCCAATTTTAAATGGGAACAAACTCAATGCATAAGAGGGAATTTATGTTTGAAAAATAAATAAAATTTGAAATACAATTTATAAAAATAAATAATTTATTGAAAAAATATATATTTGTTCCCTTGTCAAATTGACCAAATATCCAACTAAAACCCCTTCCAAAACCCCAATAAATCCACTCCTAATGCAATTACATCACTTCATTGCTAACTTCCTCAATTCTTATCTAGAAAATTCAATTAGCCAAGACAGGAAATTTCCCATCAGAGCCAAGTTAATGCCCCGGAAAAAAAAACAAAAACCGAAATGAGCCTTGTCACCCAAATCCCGATAAGAGTTCACAGTTGAGTTATGGATGGAAAAACGGTTCCAACCTTCTAACCATGTCAATTTTTCCACGTTGCCTTTGACTGATTGAGATTAGCTGAAAATTAATGACAGGGCATCCGTTTTGGGGCTTTACGATGAGCCCCAAAAAACAATTTTGCCAGCGAAAAATTAAAGCCGACAACGATGAATGGCATAAATTATGTACAACAATTTGCGCAGAAAGCCAAACAAGGAACGAACATGGGCAGGACTTGCTGAAAAATTCCGAAGCGTGTCAAATGGAAATTGAAAATGGTCACTAGAGCTGCTCAAAGTTGGCAGGGAAAACAGACTGACACGGGCGGAAGTGGGCGTGCCCCGTCATGTCAATTAGATTTAATCGAAAATCGATGCGATGATGCTTGAGCTTGCAGCAAAAGGTTTCAAGAAAAAAAAAAAGGAAAGGTTGATTCCACATATGTATGTACCTTAGTATATATGCATGCAAATGCGTTGAGGTCAAACTCGATGACCCTTTCTCTATCAATCTTCAAGCCCCCCTCCCCCCAAAGCCGACCTCTGCGTGTGGTCTTTTGATATTTTCCAAGCGTCATCTTTGTTGATTTTGTGGCCACGCCGAATAAGTGTTCTGAATTATGCATTGGGCACGAATGAAAGCACTTGAAGGGGAAAATGCTTTGCGTTAAGCTGGAAAACTCACTGGATAGTAAATTCTTTTTGGTCAGCGCAGAGAGCTGCCAAGCTAACGGAGGAAAAAAGGGGGAAAAATAGAGTTGGTTGAAAAAGTTTAAAAGATTTTGTGTGGCATTTCATTTTATTGGAAATTCTTTCAAGAACTTGAAAATAATTTTAAATTTTTTGAAGTCTTTATTATATAATAGTTATTCAGTGCTTATATAAGGCTTATTAATAATAAATAAATAGTTTTAAATTAATTTTGATTTTATTATACGATAATGCTGTTTATTCATCTTTTGATTTAATTAAGTAGAGCTATAATTGTATTCTAGTTGGAATCTACACATAAAATGGGTTTACGCAATTTAAAGAATTAATTAATTAGATAAGTAATTTAAATATAGTCGGAAATTAGCATAAAAATGCAATTTTAAGCAATTTTAGAAAATTAAAAAATTATTATAACTGCATAAAAATATATATGTTTAATTTAGTAGAGTTATAAATTTAATCAAGTCGAAAATAAAGCATACACTAGGGTTGAAGCAATTTAAATAATGTATTAATAAATGAATTATTGTTTCAAATAAATATCTTTGTTTATGGAGTATCATTTTAATATATGTAATTATAATCAAATTCTTTAAAAAAGATTGTATTCATTAAGTAGTTGTTTATTTCTTTAATTTTCTTGAGCAATTCGTTTTATTTTTATTTGTTTTCCTTGCGCCTCCATTACGCCCTTGGTGCCGACATCAATTGAAATTTAATTTGTTATTTTCAACGTTTTAACGTTTTGATTTAATTTGTTTTTTTATACATTTTGAAATTCATTAAATTTCGGCTGCCTTCATTGGAAATTCATTTTGGACGCTTTCCGTTCATTTGTAAATTCATTAATTTATTTAAAACCATTTAACGAGCCATAAAACGATGCCCAGAAAATTTGTGAGCTGTGTGTTTCATTAGTAAAAGTCATCTCTCTATAACCATTTTCTATATCTCTCTTTGGTTTATTTTCCAACTCGCTTGGAGTTTAATGTGAGCCGCATTTCTTATCAGGCGCAAGCATAAAGATTTTCCCATCATTATGTAAGAGGGACTCTAGACTCTGGCCATAAAACCATGCCGCGAACGAAGTTAACGAGCTGGCCACAATGTGACTGGTTTGGTTTTTAGCTAATGACCAGCCTCGCTGACCGCGCGCAATTTCTTTTGGCCAACTTTGAACTTCGAAGCCCCGAACTCTTCAGTGTTTCTTTTCCTCTCAGCGGTTTTCTACTTCTTCAGCTTTACTTTGGGTGGCCGCCTATTTTGGCTTATTGTTTATTGGCTTTTCCTTTGCCTTCGGCTTAGTGTTTGTTATTGTTTACGTTGGCATTTCCATGCGCAATAATGATTTAATATTTGCATTTGTATTGGCCACGCGGCGTATGCGTAATATGCGTCGTGCCAAAAGAACAGGAAATGGACATAGTGTAGGCTCTGGGTTATATAGTATTTTTTATTGGAACCCCTTGGTTCGCACTCGCCCATAATGGCAGGCGGGCATGGTCTGTTTGGAAATGTATTTATCTGTCTGGAGAATGTTTTTGTGAAGATCCAAAAGATACAAATATTCGGGTGCGAGATTTCGCAATGGGTCAAACTATGCCAGACAGTAAGGTGCGTGGAATAGATATAAAGCCAATTTATATAAATAAATTCTAAAGATGCTAAAGATTTGTAAAGAAATTTTATTGTTCTTGAATATTTTAATAGATTTTTATGGTTTATGGTCAACACTGCTTGGTTAAGCCCGTCAGCTGGTTGAGGTTGAGGTAGTCTAGCTTATTTTCTGCTTCACCGCTTAACTTAGCTTTTCTCGACTGCAGTTTTCCACCGAAAAACAGCTGACAACTGGTGATTTGAGACCTGGGTCTATGGCCATTTGGGTTGTCTAACAATTTTCCATTTAAACGGCTTTGTCTGCCTCATCTCATTCCAGCTGTTGTTGTTCTTCATTGTCAATTATATTTGTCTTTCTCAGGCTCCCGCACCTACCTCACCTCTGGGCCAGCGCCTGTGTTTGTTCTGGTATCCGTAAGATACTTGCAGCTTGGCTGCATGCTTCATGTATTCCTCAACTAACCCGCAACATGGCAGTTTTTCTCTCTTCTGTCTTCTTTCTGTTTTCGGTTAATTTACATGACAACACGTTTCGAAAGTCAGTCAACAAGGGAGGACAACAGGGCAGAAGGCAGGAGGAGGAGACACAACTAAGGGGTAAGGGAAAGAGGGTAAAGTAACTTGTAGCAGATACATAGATACATTCGCTTGTTGCAAGTTGCAAGTTAACTAGACTGTTACAATGTCGCAGTTGCCGGGGGAAAAAAAATCTACAGGGAAAGCACTCAGGGCACTTGCCGCCTTTTTTGCGGTTTCCCTGCTCTATTCCCCTCTCCTCCCCTCGCCAGCCAAAAAGGGGCAGCATTCGCGCTGCTTGAGTGCAATTCTGGGCCAAAATACACAACAACATGCTGGAGATACATTTTTCTCTTTCTCTCTCTCTCCCTCTCCGCAGCCTCCCTTTGCTCATTTTCCTTGGCTTTACAGTTACGTGGCTGCAATCGGGAAAATTAGCATTCTTATAAATATTTATTCAGGTTTTTCCCATCTTCTTCACTGTAGTGTGTGTGTGTATCTTTGCATCTTTGAACTCCCATTATCTGCTCACATGTGTGTTTGCATTGTTAATATTTATGAGTTATATCTCTTGAATATTGCCTTCTAATTGCCACCTCAAGTTGAACGGGTCTCCAACGCGGCTTCTCTATTTCTGTGATGTCATTTATTTGTTTTTGTTTTTTGTCATAGTTTTTGGTGAGATCATGGCGCACCCCAAAAACAAGAAGCTTATAGATCTGTACAAGATTTTGTCATGTAATGTATATATATGTATATATAAATATATGTGTGTGCTTAGAGGAGGCCAAGCCTGGCCCAAGGTTTTCCAGTTTATTATTACTTGGGAATCAATCAAACTGTTTTGCAATCAAGCGTAATATGCGTATTAAGTACCGCTTGACCCAATTAAATATCGTTATCTATTTACAAAGATCTGACTCTCTCTACAATTTTTTTTAGTCTCACAAATTACAATAGCCTCAGCAATAAAGAACACTGACAGAAATAGAATAAATTAAGGTTGACATTTTTATATTTTTCATTTGATTTTTTTGAAAGTCTTTTGAGAACTTTAAAAAATATTTCTTGAACCTATGTTTTTTTCTAACCTCTAATTTTGTTTTAGACAATTATATATTTTATTTTCTGCTGAATTAATGAATATTTTTATATTTAAAAAATATAACTAATCATTTTTAATATTTTGTAAAGTTTATTATGGTTGTTTTTAAAAATAGTCAACCTTCTTTATCAGAATCTATAGTTGACTTTCATCAGTACTTTCCAGATGTTTCTTATTCTTTTGGGTGTAGAAACAATTGTGAATCCTTATATTTATTTATTCACATTCAAAAACTATTATTTAAGTATTTTATTTAATAACATTCTTCTTTAAAATATAATATTAAATATTTTTCATCTATAAAATAAAGCATTTCAAGCTCTGCTGCTACTAGCTCTGAATTCAATCATAGAATAGTCGCTTTAGATAATATCTATAGGTTTTTTGACGGATTTATTTATAACTTCAAGAAGTTCCTTTAATTCTTAAAATTTTCTTTAGGTTTATAATTTTATACATAATAACTTTTTCAAAGCATATCCTTTTAGTTATAATATACTACATATAATTTTATATATATTATTTTCCAAAAGCACTTTCTTGTCTTACTAAAACTTAGACTTGTTTTCTAGGTTTTACAAATTATAATTTTGTACCTAAAAACTTACAATTTGACAAGTGATATTGAAGCCTCATTAAGACGGATGTCTAAGTGGGCGGTGTGGGGCGACACTGGGTCTAGGTGGGCGTGCCGCTGTTGGGTCGCTTTTTGCGGTCGCCGTCGCTGCGGTTCCGTCACTCAACGAAGCGCTCAAGTGGCACGCGCTTGATAACAACACCAGTTTTCAGTTCCAAGTTGCATCTCCCGGAGATCCACAGGGAGGAACGTTCATTTGAAATGCAATTGAAACCGCCAGAGACAGAGACAGACAGAGACTGGGACAGAGACAGACAGCGGGACATAGACAGATGCAGTGGGGGAGGGTAAGGAGGTGGACGGGAGCCCGTTGACATGAAAGTAGATAGCTGTAATAATAATAACGATAGCAGAACAATGCGGGGCATTGGGAAAGGCGACAGCAGGAAGCAACGATAAGGTGAGTTAGCAGGTGCATGCTAAAAGTAACAGGGTTTTAATAACTCAAAGTGTAGAAACAAATATAGGTCACAAAAAGTAGGGGAAAGAATCAATATGACTAGAGAATAGGTAAAAAACGTGAGTTTTTGGTATAGTTATATAGTATATAGTATATATATAGTAAACCCTAAATAGCCATCATCTAGCAGTTACACAATCCTTTTAATTTCCCCACCGATTTCCAACACTTTAATTGCATTTGCAAATGAGAGAGAGAGAGCGAGGATTCAGGCTAAAAGCGCCCTTTGGCTTCCACTTCATGTAACGTACATGAATGTCATTTACGTTTCTGCTTAGCCAATTTACGAAATTAGGTTAACTGGTGTTATCAACAGCATTTCAGTGGCCGTTGAATTGTCAACTTCACCCAGCATTTCCCTCATTTTTCTCCCCCTTCAACCTCCCCCCTTCAGCTTTCCAACTGTCACTTTTGGGCCAAGTGTTTCGCGTTGGAATTGGCAAGCGAATGAGGGAAAACGTAGAGTTTGCAAAATGAAAAATGCATGAAAAGCGCAAATTGATAATTGAATTTGGCACAGGCTCAAACTGCAGTTTGCTATTTGTTGCTGTGTTGTGTTATTACTGTGGCACAGCATGCGCCAAGTGGGTCAATGTGAACGTCGTCGTCGTCGCCGTCGTTGTCGGGTGACAAGCTATAAAATGGGAAAAATAATAAAAAGAATAACTTAAAATGAGAAAAAAAAGTACAAAATCACACGGCACACATCAAGACAAGAGTGACATAAAATTATAGCCAATTAGGTGGAAAATGGAAAATATTTGTCATGCAACTCAGACAGAGAACTCAAGAGTGTGCCCTGAAATATGCAAGTGTGGGTGATAAAACCCCCATTGGAACACATTGATGGGCCACAAATTACACGAAACACACAGCGTCGTCATCAATGGTATTCGATTTCCAACACTCGACACTCATAAATTTGATCAAGAGATGGCGCCCAGGATATTGAAATACATGACCCGAGGGCGGGCGTACGAATCCCCAAAAAAAACAACAAAAATATGTTCGTGGTTATACCAAATCTAAAGTATTGCATGTTGGCACCCATTTCTCCTCCATCGGGCGGCATTCGGTTAATTTAACGGCAATAAAAACATCACGCATACGCCCCGCGGTGCCAGCGGATGAGCAATAAAACAAATGCCTTGGAATTGTCATCGAACAGAAAAAGACAGGGCGCAGGGAGAAAGAGAGAGAGAGAGAGCAACAGGGAGAAAAAGAGAAAGATAGAGGGAGAAGAGAGAGAAAGAGAAAGAGAATTATATACAGAGTAAAAGAGAGGCCGAGTTGTTAAAGTTCAATCATTAGTTGCCACATGACACAATGCAGTCAACCAGCAAACCAAACGGAAAATGAACAAGAAAAAATGCTAATTTAAGCTATTGAGACATCGAGTGCCCTGACAGAGACATGTATGTATATTCTTAAAAAAAAAGTAGAGGCAGCTGTGAGTTGGTACCTAAAGCCTAAATAAATATTTAATTTAAATATATTATAAACTGCAAAACCTTAAACAAATGTTATAACTGAGCCTCTACAGCTTGCTTTATAGAAACGTATAACTTTTTCACTTAATCAAATTATTTTATTCACTTTTAATTATTTGCAGATTGTTTTATTATTATTTTTTTAATATTATCAAACTGCAACTTTATATTTATTTCAATATTCAAAATGGTTATATTAAAATGTACTCAATTCTTGTATACTTATTTCTCAAATTTAGTATTTATTGTTTTCAATATCTTACTAATTATGCTTAAATTTAAATATAACTGAAATGTTGACAAAAGTGTTGCCTGGAAGATGTTGCGCAACATCCAAGTAAAGAAAAATGTTGCTAAGAACTTAAATGTACAATAGTAAAAGTGTTTTTAGTGTTTTTTAGAAAAGTATCAATAAAACTAGATTACAAAAGGGATTTACAAATATACATTATAATATAAATATAAATTATATTACAAATATTTTAATATAAGACTAAAGAGAAACACTAAAACAAATAGATGTTCAAAAGAAATTTTAATAGATCTTTTAATATAACCAAAAATGTTTAAACTTTTAATCAAAATTAACAACTTTTATGGTGTACAAATTAAAATAATCTTCTTTAAAATATACAGATTTTAATAGGAGTTAAAAAAAAATAAAATATAAATTCCCAATACCCTTACCGAGAGTAAAAAAGTGCCGCACGAGTTGTGAAATATTGTAGAAAAAAAGGCATTGAAGTGGCGCGGCATTTGGAGGGGTAAAATGTGGGCGAGCATCGTGTTTTCCCCGTTAGCTTTAAAAACGCCCACACCAGCATCCAGATCCCCCTTCCCCCATCCCGTCTCTCCACCTCTGTCTAACTGACACCACAGCAGCTGCATTCGTAGTATCAAAAGATTAAAGCGCAACAACAGCAACGAAAACAGAAAATATTTCCCATTCCCGAAATGTTTATGTCAAGGCCCAGAGGAAGAAATGGAAACCCATGCACAGGCGGAGGTGGAAATTATGTGGGGAGGGGAAGTCGGAGGGGGAAAATGGGAAAAGATTTTTAGATTTCAAGAAGAAATATGTTAAAATAAAATTGAACTGCTTTGGGCGTTAATTTAAATGGGGAATTTTCTATTATTGACAACGTGGAATTTGGGGAAATTAATTTGAAATAGAAATTTAATTATTATTCAATGGATTTCTGTGAGTTAAAGATAGATAGATATATAGATTATGTGTCTATTTATCTATAGATATGATATGTATCTAAATGTAACATTTCATTTTTATTTCATTTCACTCAATTGTTTTTATAAACCCATAAATTGGTATTTTCTATTATAAATATGAGGAAATATTAATTCTGATTTATGTATATATCATTTTAATTAAGAGAAATTATTTAGATAGTGCCTAAATTTATTTGTTTGCCAAAAGAAAACATTTTAATGTATATAATAAATATTTTGCAGAATATTTTGGATTCTCTTTATTATGTTTTTTTTTTTTAATACAACTTATAATGGTTTATTAATTAAAAATCTATTGTTAGTTGAACTATAAGTTTCAAAACTTTCTACCCATTTGATGTAATTACTTAAATGTATTTTTTCTGCACATTTAACTATTAATCCCTTTAGGAAAATGACTTTTTTAATGTCTATCCCAATGACATCTCCAAGATTTTATTGCCTATACAGCTGGGTTACATAAATTTCGTACCAAACTGCGAGTTTATTTTTAAATACCTAAAAACCTAATAGAACTAGTAACCAGAATTTAGTTGCATTTTGGCCCACATTACCCATTGTACTCCCAAATGTAGGGTGGAATGGCTATCTCGGTGATCTCAGCATTATAATGAGCTAAGCAAATGCGCAGGCGTATTTTGAGATGTGACAGCGGCAGCAGCAGCTAAAGATTGCTTACAAAACATACAAAGTAGAAAATTATTTAGCAACAACAATCTAGAGGGGGGGCGGAAAAGGGGTGGGTAGGGAAAGGCGATCCAAATAAAAGCGGAAAAAACAAAACAATATTTTTATGTTGTCGCGTGGACGGGACAAGCTGCTGTCGTTGCCTTTTCATGATATATGGAAAATGTTTTATGAGCGGACTGTGCACTTTCGGACTGTCGCCATAGATGTAGACACAAAAAAAAACCAAACAAAAAACTTGACTGGAAATTGAAATTAATTTGCTGCCACAAGGCGATGGTGGGAGGTGGGTGGAAAATTCGTAGCTTAGCATTGCATAATTACAGATGACGTAGAACACACACAATCTTTCGCTGCAGCATGTAATCTCTTGCTTCCGAAAGCAGAAGCAGAAACAGGATTTTGTCCAATTAAAGCAAACATCAATTTTAGCTCTTCGGGTGTGTTTGTGTTACATACTGTGTGTATGTTACACACAATACCCATTTTGTGTGTCTCTCCTTTATTATCCGTAACGAACCGTTGAGCTTTGTCATTGACTCGGCGACTGCTGCTGCTGCTGATGTCTGGCTTTAGCCAGATCTGGAAAAACTGGAGCATGCAGCCTTTTCGATTCGGCCCTCTTTTTGGGCATATGTCTGTATATATGTGAAGTATCGGTACCAGTGCACACAGGCAAGGTCATCAGCTTCGGATGGGTGGGCTTGCGGCCCGTTCGAGTGTTAGCTGGGTGTGTGTATGGTATGGAGCCAGCCATTTTCGCCCTGGTGGAGCCAATGGAGCATTTCAAGCAAAGCTTCAATAACAATAAAACTTTTTCTGTTTGTTTTTGTTAACTATAACGAAATAGTTCAAGCTTTTATTTGAAAAAAAAATTATTTTGTCTTTTGATTAGATATCAAATAATCACATTTGTGACATAAATCTAGGTAAATTGGCAATATTCTAGGCTCCTAAAGTTTTAAAAGAGGAATTTAAAAGTGTGAAATTATAATTTCGAGGTGCCAAATAAGTTTGTTTTTTAAAATGCAATATTTTTTTAATCTATTTTTGGCACAGAATTATTCAAATTTATTTTTTTAGCATACTTTTTAGTCGCATTTATAAAGATTTTCAATCATATGCAATTTCTTTCCCATCCTAAAAAATATTAAAATAATATTACTCAGCAAAGGTTTAGTTTAACATTGAATATAAATATCCTTCTATTTAATTTTAAAATTGAATAGATTTCACTGCCAAGAACCCTCGAAAACTTTGACATGTTATTACCATCTCGTTCACTTGAACTGCGACTAGGACTCTCTTACCCACGTCCTTCAAGTGCCATCCCATTCGTTCTTTATTTTTTGGGGGATTTTGAAGATTTTGGGGATTTGCTGACTGACGCTCAAATGTCACGGCAGCCACTCGATGGCTGGAGAGGCTCGAGGAGCTGAGCTCGAGAGGCTGAGCCATCGACCTGCCACTTTGACTAGCTCTTGACTAATCCCACTCTATATTGTATCTTTTCTCTTCCCTGCAGCTTGCGCGTTTCGTTCTTTTCCACGCTTGTGACCCTTAGCCCACGTCCACTTTGTGGCGTGTGCAACCCGAAGCCGCCAAGACGACTTACTCGATAATGAAGATGAGCTCGCCCAGGATCATGCAGCAGAAACGGAGCAGCAAGTCCTCCAACTCGTCGCGGGTCTCCATGACGACCTCGACGGCGGAGGAGAATCTGTTGGAGTCGAAGCTCTTTAGCTGGATGAGGCTCTTCCGCTTCGCCTCGCTGCTGTGCCGCGCCGAGTAACGGACCACACGAGATCCTCCCTCCTTCAAATGTTAAGAGAAACGCATATTACAGATACTCGAACTAGTTGCCGCTTTTCAGTCAAGTTTTCCTATATCTAGAAAAAGAGAGATAAACACCAACAGAAACACCCAACACGCCCATTTGTCACCTTAAATTTTTCCAGCAAATGTAGAAAATAAGTATTACAAAATGTTTAAGCAAGAGAAATCCTACTTCTACTCCCACTATCACTCCCACAACCATAATATTAAGTTTAAGCTGAAAAGCAACAGATATATCCAAGCCCCAAGAATATAATGTGTTAAGTTTAAGCTTCGTTTTTTGGAAGATCGAGACATTTTTCATTCAGTTAACAAAAAACAACTCTTCACAATTAAGTCAATTTTTAGTGTAAACTCCGGTCCAACGGAGTTACTCGCGCCTTTCGTACCTTTTGTATTGTAATAAGTGAACAAAATGGCATATTTACAAATTGCAAACTACAAGCAAATAAATATATTTAAATCGTAATCCACATATTGCGTTTATTCGGGTTTATTAAATTAGTGTTTAAGTTTTCAAGAACAGCCAGAACTATAACACGAAGTACATATATTTTTGTAATTACAACACTGTTTTTGCGAGTCACAAGAAACAAACAAACAAATAGGCAAACACATCAAGATGAACCTTTATGCAAGGCTATTAAATAGATAAATATAAATATATATATATATATATATGACCTAAAGATGCAGGCAAATGCAGTACTAAACAATAATGTAGAGGAATATATTTACACATAAAAATAAACTCGAATCGGAGCGAAATACATGCAAATACGCCTACCCAACACTGAGGGGCATGCAAGTGCGCTTACCCAACACTGAGACACGTACATCCCGTATTCACAATAGTTATCCAGCCCAGCTATATGAAAAGTGCATTTAACCCAAAGAAGTTGCCAATCAACCAACAACAACAACCACAAATTGTTAACAGCACACATTAGCAATGCAAAGTGCAATAGTGGACATAAGCAAACCTCTTTAATTCCATATATAACCTCAGATAAACTAATGAACAACTACAACAACAACAACAACAGATATTTAATAAATGCGACAAACAACAACAACAAAGTTATCAGAGATTTTCGAAATTCAATTTTACTTATTAATTAGTTAGTAAGCCGAAAATGCAATACTGCATTATGAACATAACGGTATAATAACGGTAATTGCCAAAAAACAATGAGATCAACTGTACTAGAATACATACATACTAGCAATACATACAACTGCAGCAGATAAATGTTGAGAAAAATGCAATAAATCGGATATCGATCAAATAAATAAAGTCTTTAAGCTGTTGAGTGTTTAATGCAATTAACGCTTTTCGTTGTTCTTCATTTATTTGGGTGTGTTTTTTATGGATGCGTCAAAATTTTCTCTTTTTTTTCAATATTTGCGATACGGGTGACAGATTCACGGAGTCGCTTGGAGACCAATATATATATATAGTGTAGTAGTATATTCAGATGTTTGATTTTTTTTTAATATTTAACCTTTTTTTGAATTGAATCTATGTCTGGCAGACGTTAGATTTTCTTATTCTTCTGCTAAGAAATACTTTTTATCGAAGTTAACAACCATTTTGTGAGCTTTCAAAAGCTGCAAATATTTATATATATCGATGATTGTGATGTCTTGGCGTTACTATCGATATATCGATAATCCAAAGGTATCAATCCAAAAGGTGAACAAATTAAGTTAAGCAAAAAATTAAAAAATACATGTTTGTTCATTGCTAAGCTGAAGTTAAATAAATAACACTAATTTTAATAGCAGTACTTGTTTTTAGTAGGGTATATTCGATATTTTTGTACATATATATTTTTGTTTAAAGTTTAGCTTTGAAATCCAGCCAAATTAACGACGATTGTGGACGCAGCTTTTACGCCAATTTACTTAGCGATTTAAATTTAGACCCCGCCTGTAACATTCTCATAGGAAATTTTATACCATTGTTGTTGTAAGCGTGTAGACTTCTTTTTTTACATTTACATCCTTGCAGCTTGGCAATTAATCGAAAAATATCAAATAAAAATATCGCACTTTCGATATTTCGGAAATCAAATCGTTATATAAATATATCATCCTTGGAAAAAAATATCGATACATTGATATATATTATCAACAACTTATAACAAAACAAATTCGGATCGGCGGACTATATATCGTGCTCGATGTGAACCTGGCGCCGTGCGCATAATAAATAATATAATATAAACCAAGATACCAGAAACCGCTTATCAGTGAATTCAGTTGCAGTTGCATAACGCGTTGCCAAAAAAAAGAAGAAACGATACAATAACAACACCAACCAACGCGTAAAAAGTTCTCTTGAGGTTTTCGTGGCGAAATAGACGACAAAAAGAAAGCTCGAAAAACAAGGGGCAAAAGGAGAGTGCAGTTAGTGCCCCCTTTGGGGCCCACCACCCCCACCGGTCTCCCCGGCCCCCTCGACGCCCACGCGACGTGCCTTATAGGAAATATTTTTGGTTTTGTGTGCGCGTTAATTGCTCAGGAATTGCGTTACGTATACCCGCAAGACTCGTAGAAGAGCGAAACTATGGCCCAGAATACAGCAGATACCTTCATTCATCTGATTGCCGGCGGGTAAGAATCTATTAATTCTAGATTTAAAGCCCCCCCAGTTGTTGCTGTTGCTATTGCGTCTTATCGCAGGTCAGGCCAACGTAGCGCAAACCGGTTTAGCTGGGCGACTCCTCCGACTTTTTAGTTGAATTCCACAAGAAACGTCGCAATTGCGATTAGATTTAGTTTGGTTTCAATTCGCGCAAATGAACATTTTTGGCGCCACTGCCAATTAAAACAGAAGAAAGGCCGAAAGGAGCAGTAAAAAACACGCTCCCTTCACGTGTTTTCTTCTCGTTGTTTTTTTATTACGGCAAACGACAGCTGGCGAAATCATAGACAAGATAAACGAAATAAGCAAATAAAATTTATAAAATACATGCTTATGTGCAACCAGCAAACATATGTAAACAAATGTAGTTTTTCCTCTTTCCTTATCCATTTTCTCAGTGCATTCCACAAGCACAATGTCCAATTGGATTTCAGAGCTTCAATTATTTTGTTGTTGTCGCTCTCTTATTACTTTTATTGTCGCTTTTATGCTGGGGCTATTTTTAGACGCGTCGCGCCGCATCTGATTTTATTTTTGTTTTTAGCTGCACCCTACACACTCACTCGCCCGGCATATTGGCTGCATCGAGTGCATAGTGGGCGTGTGTGTGTGCGTCTTTCTTGCTCGCAACCAGTTTTGTTTTTGTTGCGAAGAGAGTGGAGAAGGGCGACAGCGAGCGAGAGGAGAAAGGTGAAGTGCAGCTTATTTGCTGTTCTTGTTCCGTATTCCGGTGGGAAGAAAGGAAGGTGGGAAACAAGGGAATGAAACAATTGTGGGGTCGAGCCTCTTGTCTTTCGGGAAATGCAAATTTTATGGGGGATACGAAAGCAACAAAGTGTTTTTTTATAAAGATACTTATTTTTGGGTTATAATAAGGTTTATGCAATACTTTAAATAAATTTTTCTTTTTAAACGGAAAATCTAAATGCTTAAGGGGTTCTTCTTGCTAGAACTTCTCTAACTTTAGAATACAAAACTTGAGAATTTAATCTAGAAATATGATAGGAAAACCGAGAAAGTGCACTATGTTTAACACTAATGAATCGGTTATAATTCTCAAAAGGCGTTGTCAGAAAATTGGTAATAAACCGCCCAGGTATCTAATATTTTTTATTAGCAATAATTCAATTATAACAACCAGCTTAAAAGAAATACATTTTAAAGACTGCTCCAATTTTTAAGGAATTCTTACTTAAATTAAATCTTGTATTTAACGAATGATAATTGAAGAAAAAGTTGTATTTATTAATTGTTCTTAAACATGGTATAGCTTTTAGCAGGGAAAAACATTACCTTTGTAGTAGCTTTTGATTTATTTTATGTACTTTGATTAAAGTGTAACCTTGACTACTGGGGGGCCTTTTATCTGACCTCTGGCAAAGTTCTGGTTGCTGCTTGTGGGGCTGTCAATCGTTGTGATCCCCTCCACATGCCTTGTTAGCTCTGCGAGCCCCTGGGCAATTTGCCGGCCGGCAGCTTAAGCCCCTCCTAACTGCAACAACAATGCTGTCGCAAGTCATACTTTTGTATATATCTATATCTCCTGTTTGTTTTGTTTACATATCTACGTAGTTTATAGTATATACTTTAACTATTCGAACTGTAGCAAGTGGAAAGGAATTCACGTTGCAACTTGAGCTGCCTTAATACCCCTAGTTTGTTTTTCAACCCGCCTTTGTTGGTATCTCGTGTCAGTACACGTTGAAAATAAGGGAAACAATAAAATAAAAACAACCTTGCCTCCGGCCGCCCACATTGTTATCGCTATAAATAAGCCGCAAAGCAAACAATTAAACGACATGCATCCCATCTAATCAAGCATCAGAGAGAAGCCTCCAAAGGCGGGTCTTACATAAGCTACTTGTTGTCTATAATCTCAAGACTGTTAAATGGGTCAGAAATGCATTTACTCTGGTGTAAAATTAGCTTAAGGTCCTAGAAAATAGCTTAAATAATTTGTATTTCTTTTTAAGAAATTCCTTCCCTTAAAGTTCAAAACTATGAACCTGATTTTAGTGACATTTAAGAACTATACTATACAAAAATATCCCTCAGACTAGGCAATTAGCGACTTTGTTAAATAGGTTTTCAGACAGCTAAGAAGATGAATTCCCACAACGTTTTCAATTTGGCAAAAACAACACACATTGCACATTTTCTCTATTTTCCCTATACCTATACTATATATATTGCATTGTGTTGTGTTTTTTGCCTACATATTTTGCTGTTATTTGTCGAGAAACAAATCTAAATTGAGCTTGGCAAGCGATTTCGATTTTTGTTTTGGTTTTTCAGCGAGAGACAACAACCCAGGCAGGCGGGCAAATAAACTTTTTCTGGCACACTGACTCAGTTGAAGGCGAATGGATGAGCGAATTGCAACAAACAACACACACTGACCAAGGTGTACTTGCACACACACATATATATATATATATATATATATATATAGATAAGATATATACAACCCTCTTTCTAATGGCAAACCAAAACAATGTCAGTCGCAGTATGCAATTCCTTGTCTCCTAACTTATTTATAGCATAGTTTTGTTGGCCATTTCTGGGTGAGATTTCATAACCATAAACCCCAAAATTTTCCATCAGCTGGGATTTGTTTACACTTTTTGGTGGTTGGTTTTGACCCGGCCCAAAGTTTTCTCTCTCTACGCTTTCGATGTTTTCATTGCCTTCATGTCTCTTCGCACGTACGCATATTTTAGAGAGAATTTGTTATGCATTCAAGAGTCTTATTCAAGGATGGCCGTCTTTAAGGCTAAAATAGAAGGTGTTTCCCGGTAAAAGAAGAAGAGCAAATAGACAAAAGTAAAGCTAAAATGGTTATCATAATAAAAAAACATTTACTTTATATTGTTTTTTGTAAATTTTCTATCTTTTTCTATAATTTCTTTACCAAAAAATTTATAAATCGCTTTCTCTAAACCTAAAATTGTGTCAAGGGCACTTAAATTTATTTTACTCTTGATCTAGACACATATTTAGATTTATAAATCGGGCAAGACATATAAACAATATATATATATTTGAATAAAATTGGAAAGAGAATGAGGAAAAAATATAGAAGGTCGCGTGCCAAGTTTATTTCGAATTTTAAACAAACCATCTAATGGGATATATCTATACTTAGCCAGCCTTAAATACACCATTTCATTTCCTTAAAACCTTTAAAAGAAAATCTCATTAACTTTATAATATAATTTGGCCTTCTAACCCGCAAAAACCTTCGATTCCTTTGACCCATAAACAGAGACATTGAAAATTTTCCATAAATGTCGTAATCTTAGGCAAAGCAAACAAAATAATAGAAGGTAAAAAAAAACAAGAAATGAAGCTAACTTCGGCGTGCCGAAGTTTAAATACCCTTGCAGTAATTAGAAGAAGAAGATGAAGAAGAAGAAAAATGTTCTGACTTTTTCGCTTTCTCGCTTTCATTAAAT
>VNJU01005642.1:0-14101 GCA_008042675.1 Drosophila seguyi | reverse complement strand
TTTTTTTTTATGTGCAAGTGAAAAAGAAGCAAGTTAAGGAATTGCATAAAAGTGTGCAGTGTATTTTGGCAGTGTTTCTTTTTTATACACTATTTTTCAATCCGGATTTCTGCCATAACAATGTTAGGAAGTGGACTGGTGATTTTTTTCTTTCCCATTATCTTAGTCTTTCTCTGTTCCCAAATTCTTGCCCTTGAAAAGTTATTTGCTTGAAAGTGCCGTTACTGTGCTCGCGCTTGAAGAGCGCGTGAGAATACAAAAGAATAACCAGCTCTCTCTCTCTCTCTCAACAACGCCGGCTAAAACGGAGGGGACAAAACGCAGAAGCTGTGCAGAGTTCGTCGCTGCGATCAAGCTAGCAAAAAAATACATCAAAAACAAGTGGCAGGCGCGGAAAATCGACAACTTCCGCAGTGTTTGTGAATTTATTAAGGAATATGTAAGACAGTGAAAATGAAGCCAGTAAAGAAGATGTATAAAGTGCTGTGTAAAAGTAAAAATTAAAAGGTTATTTTTATGCTGTAATTTTCATACAATTTTTTAATTCGCCGTTGGGAACAGAAACTCTCAGTGGCGATCAAAACAAATGAAAAACTGTGTTGTATAATCGACAGCCCCCGCAGTGTTTGTGAATTTAGTAAAGTCAATTTTTGAAAGTGAAAAAAAAAACAAGTAAAATAAAATGGATAATAAAAAAAATGCATTGCAGTGCCTTCAAATTAAATGGTTATTTTTATGCTGCATTTTTCCAGCCACTATTATTTAATTTACCGTTGGGATCTGGATCTGGCCACAACAATTTTAGCAAGTGAGTGACGATTTTCTTTTTACCATTATTTTTGTCTTTTACTGTTCCCATTTTTTTCTTGCCCTTGAATATTTATTTGGTTGAGGGTGCCGTTACTGTGCTCGCGCTTGAAGGTGGAACCTAAGAGCGGGAGAGCAACTTAGAGAATACGATCCACTCTTGTGGTTTGACAATTGGAAAGCTGCCTTTGTTTACCTTTTTTTTCGAGGCAATTTTTGAATTTGTAAATCCAAATTTTCCAATTTGATTTTTTTTTACCTTCTGTTTGCCTAAAGTTAAGAAACTAAAGCTAAAGGGGAGGCGGTGGGTAGTAATTTAATTTAAATTGAATTATTGTATCATAGGTGGAAATGTTTTATATATCTTCTGTTGCTTTTTAATTTCCTTTTTAGGAAAATAGATTGTTTCTTAATGATCGAATTGCAAACTGCAAGGGTATAGTCTCCTTTCTTGTTGTATTTGATTTGTGTGTGTGTAATTTTCCAAGTCTATCCAGATTTTCCATGTTGTTTGTCCACACAGCATGCAGGTTTCGTCGACAACGAACTTGTTACAATTAAAGACAGACCGCTGTTAACGAAACCCGACTTCAGTGAGGACTTCTGGACATTTGTCCACAAAAAGCACTTGAAAAAACACTTAAAAAAAACACTCCTTATTTAATATAGTTACGATATACAGATGCGGTGCTCCTCTTTCTGGGCGCGTTTGGTCTTCCTTTTCTGTAAAATAGTTAATAATTTAATTAGAATTCATTTTCGGTTTGCTTTAAAAAATAATGAATGCAAAGTAACCTTTGTTAAATACGTTATAATATTCCAAGTTGGGAAAGAAAAATTTATACACAAAACATAGTCGACTTTACCACAATGTCAATTTGTTGAATTTGAATATAATTTTTACATCGAACTTGTAACAAAATTTCTTTCCAAATTTTGCTGGTACCTCGCTGAACATTGGTTACACACTCGTTTCACGCGAGGCCCAACTCAACAACCATCAACCATGTGGATGCATCTGTAAGCTGCCAGCAATTAAATATTTAAAAAATAAATTAGATTAGGTAAAATATACTCTGAAATACAGAGCAAATCGGGCTTTTCTGAGCGGTGCAAGTGCCCAGAAAGGCGTACCGGATCATGAGGAACAGGGTATTGTTGTTCTATCATCGAATTCAAAGGATGATATCGATGATAATGGGGACGATGATGCCGCCCCAGAGACCGTCCACTTGATCAATCCATCGATGAACGAGCTGATGCGAGCCATTACCACCGCCAACCAGAAGCCGATAATAATAACTCAGGCCGCCGGCCAGATAGGAGGTCACAACAGCTTCATGGCCATTGATGATGAGGCCCTGTACGAGGTAGAGGATGAGCCCCAACCCGATTCCCTGACATTTGTGCGAATGCTGGCCGGTGGGGTAAGAAAAATTAAGGGAGGAGGGTTTCTACTTTTTTAATAATAACTCCCGCAGCAAGATCGACCCAATTACTATCCCCACTTTGTTCGGGAAATCTGCTCGAATGTCGTTGACCCAGATTATATGCGTCGTGCTCTGTCCCTCGACGACTTGCACTTCGTCGGTGTTGGTGGCGGTGGCGGTGATTTCGATGATAATCTCAATTCAAATGCTAATAATTACGATGACGTTGATGACGGCTCCTTCTTTATGGAAGCCGACTTTTCCTCCCCCACTGTCATGTGGCGGGCCTACTCCGAGGGTGCACTGATCACCATGCCCGGCGATAGGAATTTGGGCCAGCAAATGGCTATCCTAAAGGGAACCCAACATCATCCTCAAGTGACACGCAAGGCAGGCCAGAATCTGATGTTCACAGAGACCACTACAGATCTGGCACCTCAAGATACTTGGAGCCCGGGGTATTGGATCACCATGGCTCACATCCTCATGGTGATAACCTGCCATCGTTGGGGTCTATGATGATGAGGAGGAGGCCTACATTTATGTGTTAATTGTCTTTTTTTTTTTTTGCGAAAGGAGCAAAAAAGATGGATTTTGTTACAAATCTTGTTCGATTTAATGTTTTTTTTTTTCTAACACATCCACAACTCTTGTACAAATGGTAATAAATCTGTTTGTTCATGTGCTCCGAAGGAAACTATAATTAAAACTGAAAAATTATTTTGAAAGATATAGAAAACTAGAGGGAATAGATTTCGGTTAACTTTTAACTTAACTTTTGGAGAGAACTAAGCCTTGGTGCTTTTTTTTTATTAAAAAAGCTGAGGTTCTTCATGGTTTTTTTTAAATATTTTCAATATAATTCTTTAGCAAAATTGCTAAATCAAATCCCTTTAGTCCTAAAAAAAGGCAAAACAAATTAAAGCATAGACATAAAGGCCACTTTACCAAGGCAAAGGCAAACAAGGCATATATGTGCATATACATATGTACAATTAATTTAAATACATATATACATATAGCAGGTAGTACCACAGGTATATGGCGGGTGGGAGATATTGGTACTCAGCCGCAATAATAAAGTTTGCTGGCAGCCACTTTGGGATCTAATGCACTCAGAGTGCCATTGAAAGGGTGGTGCCACCTGTACGGGTGCTACCTACCACCGGGTGCCTTTGACTTCTCTCTCTCTTCTGGTAAAAAACTGTATAAATCGAATTATTGGACACAAAGTCGGGTAACATCATCACAATGTCGGCATCGTTTTTTATTCGTAATTGTTATTGTTGTTGTTTTCAATATATAATAGAATTTTCAGTGAATAATGAAATTAAAAGCAGCAAAGGCAGAACCAGGCCCTGATGTTTCAACACAAAAAGATAAACATGTTTAAATGTTACCTATGACATCCCTGAGAAGCAACTGTCTTGTTTATGAAGAAAAAAATGTTTTAATATTTATATAATATATAAATATTTATAAAATACATAAATATATGTATTACAGATATAATACAAAGTTTTTAACCTTATATTTTATATGTAAAAAATTGTTTTTATGTTATGTAGAAAGCTGACTTTATGTATTTTTATATTTTTGACATCTGGACTGCCCACTTGTTAGCACTGACAGCTTTCTCCAGTCCGCTGACAGATCGTTTAAGGTTGCCACCTAGTTAGACATCGGTAAAAAGTTACAGAGACTGCAGTATCCTTTAATTTCTCTACCTTTTTAATTTTATTTATTTTCTGGGCTATTAATTATATTTAAAATTAGTTAAAAAAAAGTTTCTACAATATTTATACTGAAATATGAATTTTTGAAAAACTTGCTTACATTATTTTAAGTTTGAACTTGATTTGATGAATTGATTTATGTGAAAACAAATATAAATATAAATATTTACTACTATAAATATTACTTTAACTATTTTTATTATTTATTATCCCTACAAAGGACAGTGGACACAGTGGCTGTAAGGCTGTGGGGGCTTTGTCCAAGCTATACCCTCCCATATATGTCACAAGTAATTCTGACGTAACTGAAACTTTTAGGATGTGTGACAGGAAGACAGAGAGACAGGAAGACAGGAGTACAATGCATTATTCGACACAGACACACACACCCAGACACGAGTGTACCGGCACTCCAAGGCGAATAAAACTACGCAAAGTTTATTCTGCTTCATTTGATAAAATGCGACTGGCGACTGCCCTTACAGGGTACAGTAGTCAGTAGTCAGTAGTCGGTCGTCGGTAGTCGTAACGGATGTGGAGGCGGATGTTGTGAAACCTCTTTGTTGCGGCAAACACTTACGCACACCAACAAGTGGGAGCGGAAGTTGACAAACGTGTACCGTAACGTGTACACTGTCACAGTCACAGTCGCAACAAAAACAACACTTGCAGTCACCGTGTGTGTGTGTGTGTGTGTAACACGCACATTTCCGGTGTCTACCCTCCATGTTCTATGTATTTCAAAATTTATCACTAGCTTTTGTTTCGAAAAACAGTCCCGGGGTGGCCTGACTGACGGACTGACTTGGCTTTCAAATGTTGACAGTTCCAAAAATAAGTTCTGTTCTTTCCCCACTTTTGTTGGTTTAAAAAAAAAATACTTGATATTTTAAAAAGGTTTTCCTAATTATTGGAATCGAGTTTATAAGCTCTGAAATGTGAATTGCTTATCGAGCGGTTATCGCTGTTTATCGATTTTAAAACGATGTTTTCCTAGAACAAACATCGAAACTAGAAATATTTTTTAAGTCTGACACTAGTTCATAACTTTAAATAATTAAAGTTTATAATTATTTAAGGCTATTCCATTACCGATTTTATTAAAACTCGAAAAACTTGATTGTTTATCGATTTTAAATCGATTGTTTCCTATAAAAACATTGAAATTATACTTTTTTAGGTCTGGAATTCGTATATATCATAACAAATTAAAAATTATAGTTGATTTTTAGGCTTTAAGCTTAGTAAGATTGATAAAACTTGAAAATTTAAAAAAATGTTATATCGATTTTTTATCGATTTTTTCTGATAAATCTTCTATAACTTTGATCAGGACAGTAAAGTTAAACTTCTTTATGAGAACTTTTTACAAAAAATCCAGTGAAACCCCCTGAATTTTGTATTATTTGTGTGTGTTCAAGTCCAAGTCCAAGCGCACTCCAGAGGCAATAGACCATGACCGTGGACAAAGTGGACAAAGATGTAGTTCGATGGCCGGATGGCGGCTGGCTGGGCTGCTTGTTTGACTGACTGACTGGCTGACTGACTGCTGGTTGGATGGTTGGATGGTTGGATGGTTGGTTGGTTGGTTGGCGACCCAACACGGTGTAATTGTGCTTCAATGGCAACGAGAACGAGCCCATAAAGGCCAAAAGCGGTGTGCCTGTGCCTTAATGCTTGACCAATTATTTTGCTTGTGCTCTGGCAAAGGGTATATTCCTTATTAGGAATTATTTGCCACACAAAATAGTTATAGAATAATCAAGCTCTAGCTGGGATTATTCTAATTTTGTTCATAAGTTCCTAAACCATTTAAAGACCATTTAAGAGAGAGTATTCATATACACAGCATCGTCAGACTACTTAATTTAAAATTTAAAAAATTGACATTGTAAAGAAATGGACATATAAATATAATATTCTAAAATTACTTACAACAAAAATCGTGTTTAAAGGGAAATTAAATATTATTGCTCAAGTAAATTTCTTTAAAATATAATCAAATTCGTACGATATAAAGGTATATATCCCATACCTATATAGACCAAGAAGTGCAGCCTTTAATTTACCTTAGTTGATAGAAAGAGCGAGAGGTATACAAGAGTAAGAGTGGGAGCAAGAGAGATAGCTTACTTCGTATACGAAGATCGTAAAACGTTCGGACCACTTTTGACGTCACAAAGAGTATTAAAACATCGGGTTGCCGAAGCTATTAGCTTTTTATGTATATCTTTTTGTGTCATTTAATTTAAAATTTTCTTTAAAAAAATATAAAAAAAATTATAATAAATACATCTATTAATATAACAACAAAAAAAACAAATAAAATTGAGTCACCATTGATACATTTTTTTGTTTTTATTTTCAAGATCTAACATTTCATTCTCCCTAAAATAATATTAAAAAATCAGTGATTTAATAAAAATTTCGCTTTAAAAAAATTGCAAAAAACTAAAAACAAAAAAAAATATAAATAATAATAATACCCTGCAAGTTTATAAAAATAAATAAATAATATAAATTTAATATTCAATATAACTAATATAACCTCTAATGAAAAAGTTTCTATAATATTAAATAATATTAAAAAACAATTCTTTATTACAAATTTTGTTTAAAATAGAAACAATAATAATAATAATGTCGTGAACGGATTTTTTGGTTTATTGTCTTTTTTTTTTTCGAAGATTTGCATTTTTATATAAATAATAATGTAAACAATAAAAAAATAAAATTATAATACTAAATATTTTAAAATTCATTATAAAAATTTTTTTAAAACCATTCTTTATTAAAAAATTTTGCTAAAGAAAAGTAAATAATATTAATAATAGAGCTTAACTGGCTTTTCAGTTTTTTTTTCTAAGATTTGCATTCTAACATTAAAAAAATAATATAAAATTAATACACGAATAATACAAAGCTTAATTTGGGATGTATATTTTGTATAGTTTTTAGGATTAAATTATTATTATTAAAAGCCAAGTTTGCTGACATATTGAGCAGTTATTTGGACTTAAACAGTGCTTAGTTCTGTCTTATGTTTGTGCCATAATGTAATTAATAAATATACAATTAATAAAGCACCTAAATTAATCAAGAAAAAATTTAAAATAACTTTAAACGAAACACAATTCTGTAGCAAATTTGAAATACCGACGGTTGGCCCTGTTTTTTTTGACAGTCTAAAAACTCGGCGCTTGTCACCTGCGGCCACCTGTTAACATCCTCCTCAACAGCTCCCAGAGGCAGCTGTCACTGCATTCTATTAAGAAAAAGCTAACAAATGCCACCAAATATGGGATCTTTATTATCTTCTTTAAATAAATCATCTAAATCCTGATATAAACATTAAAAAACGGAACTCTATTTGTTGCAAACTTACCCGTTAGTTTTCTTTTCTCTAAAGGATTTCTGGGTAGACCTCCTCCGGGTGTGTCTGTGGTGTGTGTAATTTGTTGTTCCAAACAGCTGTGCGGTTTGAGTTTTCTTGTTGTTTGGTTCTTAGGCACATATGCCTTTAATTTTATACATAACACCAAGGCATATATCACTTAGAAAAAAAATACATATTTATTTAATTTTTAGCACAGATTTTTTGTTAATTTTTTTTGTTTTTGTACACGCTTCAAGCGTTGTAAACAATTACTTTTTATTGTTGTTTTTTGGTTGTTCTGTAGGCCAAAATTTTATATATATATTGAGAGAGAGCGTGTGTTTTGGCATAAACTTCCGCCTCGAACGTCCCGGAATCGAATGAACCAACAACTGTTTCTCCGTTAATAATGAAAACTTTTTGCTGGGCCCAGAGCCATGGCAGAGCGCGATGCCTTTTCAACCCCCAATGCCACAAGGGCTCGTTGTGTGCACACACACACTATGCCATGTGGTATATGTACACGCGTATATGTACACGTGTACGTGTGTCCGGGACCGAGTGGATCCGGAGGATGGGTGGTGCTACCCGAACGACAAGGCACGGCACGACACGAGGCGAGGCAAGGCAAGGCAAGGCAACGTAACGCATCCGCATCACAATGGCACTGCAATGCCGCAGCAGCAACAGCAGCAGCATCAGGCAGTCGTCGTTGTTGCCAGTGACACGAGCCGCGCCTCGTGCTCTGCCAGGGCACCCCTGCCACACACACACTCCCGAGCCACTTGGGGCATGACGACGACGACGACGACAACACGACGTCGATGTCGGGAGTGCGCACCTTTGAACTGTTGCTGCTCTGCCTGTCAGAGCCACTGGCTGGACAGAGCCATAGCCATAGCAAGAGCCACAGCTCGTGCACGTAGACATAGAGAAGAGTATGGAAATTCATCATTTTCTTCCTTTTTTCCCCGTTTTTTTTTTTTGTAAATTTCTTTTTCCTTTTTTTTTGTTTTGCGTATTTTTGCGAGTGCAGCAGACAAGCCGTCTAATGGATGGAATAACGGTAACCGAGCGCCGCGTAGACGACATAAATCTTTTCTAGCTGTTGCTCTGCTTTTGCAACTCAATCGGTTGTGAATGGGATCTTGGTTGATTCGAAGGGAACACGGGGTCTTTAACTGGATTCAAAAAGCGCCAAAAATATTAAGCAATTATGAGAGGAGAATTTTGAGAAATATGAGATAATTATTAGGGAGATTGTAGAAATTAAAGTTAGTGAGAAGAGATTTTATAGAACATATTAGATTATTAGGTAAGGGAATGTCTGTAGAAATTGTATATAATGAGAAGATATTTTGTGGAAATTAAATAGTACCTATATATATATATATATAATATAGGTATATTCATAATTTGAAAACCATCACCAGTTCACAATTTTTAAATACAAAAACAAGAAAATATTGGAGTATTGGAGTAGACTTCACCATTACTTGTAAAATTTGAATGCCATGTGTTGGTGTATTGTGGAATTAATTCTTGTGTTTTGTGGCAATATATTAGTATATAATTAATTATATTCACGAATTCCAATTCATTATAAACTATTGACTAAAAATAATAAGCACAATTTTTATATATAAAAAAAAAGATAACTTAAGAGTAATTATTTGTAAAATTTGTTGTTGAATTGTGGAAAAAATTTGTGTATTCTTAATGTTTTTTGTAGCTTGAAAATTCATAAAAATTGGTGAGCCTTTTTGCTTAAATTTGTTTGTTTTATTATTTTCAAAACAAGATTAGAAATGTTTATATTTACTAAGCAGTTTTTCTTATTGGATTTTTTATTTATAATACCCGAAAAACAAAGCTCTGCATATCTTATCGATACAATTTTAAGCTTCAATAAATCAACTTCTAAAAAATCGAAACAAAAATGTATCGAATTTAACGTTTAAATATTGAATATTATTTAATTTGTTTCTTTTTCCGTTTTAATTCATTAAATATATAAAGAAAATGTTAATTTATTATTTATATTTATACAACAAGTTTATAAAAGTTTATACAACTTTAACATATATAGATATTTATTCATTACCAAGCAAATAACAAATGACTATCGATAGACAAATATTTTTTTCTATATTTCAATAAACTCAACTATAATTGAAATACATTTACAGTAAAATAAACTAGACAATCTTGCAAAGCCTCCTATTTCTACAACAAATACTGAGTCAAAAAAAAGGTTTAAATATTTTTCAAAATGTATTTTTCTCCCGATAAATTCGATGAACTCGATACACTCTCCTCTAGCCTTAACTGTCCCAATATATCCCACCGTACTGGCAGAGAGTATGAGACCAAAAATCGGTGGCCAAGCCAGGCCAAGCCCACTTATCCCCAACGACATCACAATCGGTCGGTCGGTTGGCTGACTCGCCTACAAAAAAAAAAAAAACCAAACACACAGAGAACAAAAACAAAAAATAAAGAGAATCGAAATTGAGGCATTTTTACCTTTTTATTAGTACATACACACACACGGTCAGGCGAGTGGAATCAATGGACCCAGCCAGCCATCGGTGCACACATGACAATAAAAGCCGTGTCCCTGGGTATAGGTGCCTCCAACTCGGGCGGAGATAGTGGCAGGGGCAGTGGCTGTGGCACTGCCACTGCCAGTGGCTGTATGGTAACTCCGACCTCGGCCACGGCCTCGGCTCGGGCTGTTTGGTAACAGAAAAATATCAAAGCGCAGTCCAGGGTGGTGGCACGACGCGACGCGGTCAGTGAAATCGAAACAGAAGCACATTAAGCCACGGCTATAAGGCTATAACTATAAAACAGCAACAGCTTTGCATATATTCATTCCCTGGACAACGGCGCTTGATTTGCTGCTGTTGCAGCCGGAAAATCGGAAAATAGGAAAATCACCAAATCGGGGTGTAATACTGAATTTATTTTCCTGAAAGAAAAAAAAAAAAAAAAAAACAGGCAAAAGACAGATAGATAACCTTAGATTGAGGGTCACACAATGACCATTTAAGATTAAGTTGGGTATTTATCTAGGGGTTGACTTTAGCTTTTTATTTGATGTGAAATATAGAAGAAATTGAAAGCTATAAATTTTTCTATATTTAAAATTTAAAGCTATTAATTTTTTCTATATATAACTACAGATAAAAAGCCAATAATCGAAATTTAATCGATTTTAAGTCTTCGATAAGTTTGTATTTATTCAAGCTTAAGTTGATATTTACTTAGGTAGTTATTCAAGGAATAAAGTTACAATTTTGATATGTTTACACCTAGATAATCTAAATCGATGGCTACAAGACTTTTTTCTTGTACATATAATTATCGATATTTAATCGATTTATTAGTTACGATAAGAGTAGAATTTTTTTTTAATTTCAAGCTTAATATTTATCCAAAGGATATTATTTATACTATGTTATTTTTTATCTAAAATTTATAAAACAGTAGTTTATTTGAAAACCGTTAAATAGACTTCAAAAATCGATATATTTATATTTTATAGACTTTACTCTAAGTAAATAAGTTCGGCTTTATTTTTGTTCAAAGTCTTTCAATTTTGTTTTATATAAATAGAAGATTTTAAATATTTATTAAATGAATTCCAAGTAAAATTCAGAATATAAATTAATTACAAAGACTTGAACAAATATATTCCACTTACAAATTTGTTAATTAAATATTTTTAAGTGGCATATAATTATATATAGTTATTATTAATTATTATACCATTGTCTTTCAACCATTAAGTTTCTCTTTGTAATAGAAATATACATTTGTAGCACAGATAAAGGTGTTTGCACTCGTAGATAACACTTAAAAGGGGCGACAGGCAGAGATTCCAATTAAATGCTGGTGGCGTCTAATTAATTGATTATATTTTTATATGGCAAGGACGATTTTGCCGGTGGTCCGCAGAATTAATTATGATTTGACTTTGGTGTAAGTTAAAGAAACATTTTGTGGTCGCTGCAGACTAACAAATGGCTGCTGTTGCTGCTGCTGCTGCGCTCCCAGGTCGCACTGCAGGTTGCGGCGACTGCTGCGGGGCTGGCCATCCCCATTCCCATCCCCAACCCCAACCCCATTCCCATTCCCATCCAGACATATTGTTGGCACATTGGACGTGGTTTTTAATTTGCCTTATCTCTGTGCTGTGGCTCCTTGGCCGGGCTCACTTAATTTATACCTTACTCAGGAGGTCCAAGAAGGTCCCGGGCATTATATCAAGAAAATTATTTTCGTCAGGTTAATTGCAATTTCGCCCAGAGATGTATATGAAAAAATATATATATTTATATGTACAGAAGTATATATAAGCTCTGGTAACAAAGCGCTCTGCGTGATTATGTGCTGTTTTCAGGTTTTAAAGGAAAATTGACTATGTAGCTCTGAGTTTTTAAATGATTTTCACAGGGAAAAATACTTAATATCACCTAAGATTTTATTTTTGATAAATATTTAATTATATTTAAATAAAAGAAGTAGTAATTGAGGCTAGGACATGGTAGAATTATAACTATAATAATTGGACAATACTATTTTATTTAATTCTTTCAATTTTATTAAAATTTTCTTATCGATTAGACTAATTGGCAACCATAAAGTTAAAAAGAACAAGTTGGCAGCTCAGCTGTCCACTGTCTACTGATCGAAACAAGTGGGCAGCCCAGCTGTCAATCGATCATTAGCTGTCAGTTAGCTTTCTTTTGTGAGAGTCAAGCATTCTTCAAAAATATATATTAAAATATATAAAAAGAATCCCCCAAATATCACCCCATTTATCCCTTTGACTTCCTGCCAAGCACCGTGTCCTCGTGTTAATTTCCTTGTAAGTACCGCGTTCAAATATAATTAAGGCAATACATATACGCGGCCTTTAACGTAGCCAGTTAATTTAGTGTGTGTGTAAAGTGTGTTCATGCATTAATACATGTACGTAGACCTTATTGGAGGGACGAGAGAGTCTCGGCACTTGGCACTTGGCACTCGTCAGGCGGCAGGCGGCAGGACGCCTTTTGCGTGTTGCGACAAAGGTGTTAACACCAACAAGTTGCCTTTGCTATGATGACAATAGAACAATTGGCCATGGGTGGCCATTGGCATTGTCGTGCCGGAGATTTTTCGCATATTTATACAGGTGGTGCCCGGCAGATGATAACCGAAGGCGACCGCCGGGCTGGTGGGGCAGGTGATGCATGAGGCAGGTGAGGCAAGAGGCAGAAAGGCGTCGAGGCGCGTTGCACAAGGCAATCAGTCTGTGTCAAAGCTGGGAGGGAGTGCACGAAGTGCCTTTGATATTGTTGACACAAGCAGGACAGCTACAGCTACAGCAGGCAGGCTGGGCCCCCGGACGCAGGACCCTGGGACGACGATGGTAACAGTGATGCAACAATTTTCCACAAGGATTAAAGTTGTCGTACAGACGCCTGATTGCGTGTAAAAAAAAAGGAAAGCATCGGGAAGCAATAACGAATGAGCACAGGACTTTCCACGTCTCGTTGGAATCGTTACTTGGATTGAGCTTTGAGTGAATAATAGCGAAAAATCCTGTGCCTGTGATCGCGCATATTTTCCTGCTGATTTTTCCCGAGAGGAGAGTCCAAGTCCAAGTCCGAGTCTGAGCTATTTGTTAATTTATTTACCTATCTATACCACATATATGACGCTGGCCAGGGGAAGGGGGATTGTGGCAAAGGGGCTGTGCTCCCTTTGCCACTTCACGCGTTAAGTGCGCATTCATACACTTGAATACGTTTCGGGGCGTGTGTTTGTGTGTGTGTGAGTGTGTGTGTGGTCGGCCTGCTGCTAAACAAAAGGTGGTTGGGATGGGCCAGGTCGGTGGTTAACGGATTGGAGTTATCCCCGCCGAGGACCATGCTAAATTAGTTCCAGTTTATCGCGCCGGGAACCTGTTTTGCATAAATTAAACATGTAAAGGATTAAAAGGATATCCCGCTGGATTGTTGAATAGCTGATCTGCTATTTATAACTCAAGTGTATGAGTAAAAGGATAAAGGCAATGTGTATGATAACCCGTTATCCTAGTTTTTCTTTATTTATTTTCAAAATCCTTTAAAACTATTAATATTTGGTTTGATAAGTTATCTAGGGCAAGAAAGGAAGCTAACTTTGGCCTGCCAAAGTTTAAATACCCTTCCAGTAAGTAGAAGAGCAAAAACAATTTTCTCACGGTTTCGAAAATTTGTTTTTTTTTGAAAAAATGGGTCACATTTCTTACTCAAGATTTTTAATGGTTTTTTGATCATAACTTGGCTTAAACTCAACCGATTTCACTCTGGTTTGTTTTTTTCTTCTCAGTTTTTCAAGGCAAACTTTTCTGCATTCAAAACTCAATACCTATTTTTTTTTTTTGCCAATTTTCGAAAATTTTGATGATGTAACCCCTTATTGTTTTTTTGAAAAAATAAGTCACATTTTATACTCAAGATTTTTAATGGTTTTTTGATCATAACTTGGCTTAAACTCAACCGATTTCACTCTGGTTTGTTTTTTTCTTCTCAGTTTTTCAAGGCAAACTTTTCTGCATTCAAAACTCAAAATATATTTTTTTTGCCCATTTTCGAAAATTTTGATGATGTAACCCCTTATTGTTTTTTTGAAAAAATGGGTCACATTTTTTACTCAAGACCTTTAATGGTTTTTTGATCATAACTTGGCTTAAACTCAACCGATTTCACTCTGGT
>VNJU01005641.1:0-28057 GCA_008042675.1 Drosophila seguyi | reverse complement strand
CTTATTCGTTTTTCAAGGAGAACTTTTCTGCATTCAAATTTTTTATTTCTAATTTTTTTCCAATTTTTTTAAATTTTTACGATGAAATTATGAAATTATGGGTAACATTTTTTACTTAAGACTTTTAATGGTTTTTTGATCATAACTTGGCCTAAACTCAACCGATTTAAGTCTGGTTTGGTTTTTTCTTATTCGTTTTTCAAGGAGAACTTTTCTGCATTCAAATTTTTTATTTATATATTTTTTTTAATTTTTTTAAATTTTGACGATGCAACCCCTTACTGTTTTTTGAAATTATGGGTAACATTTTTTACTTAAGACTTTTAATGGTTTTTTGATCATAACTTGGCCTAAACTGAACCGATTTTAGTCTGGTTTCGTTTTTTCTTATTCGTTTTTCAAGGAGAACTTTTCTGCATTCAAATTTTTTATTTCTAATTTTTTTCCAATTTTTTTAAATTTTTACGATGAAATTATGAAATTATGGGTAACATTTTTTACTTAAGACTTTTAATGGTTTTTTGATCATTACTTTGCCTAAACTGAACCGATTTTAGTCTGGTTTCGTTTTTTCTTATTCGTTTTTCACGGAGAACTTTTCTGCATTCAAAAATTTGATTTCTAATTTTTTCCCAATTTTTTTAAATTTTGACGATGTAACCCCTTACGGTTTTTTGAAATTATGGGTAACATTTTTTACTTAAGACTTTTAATGGTTTTTTGATCATAACTTGGCCTAAACTGAACCGATTTTAGTCTGGTTTGGTTTTTTCTTATTCGTTTTTCAAGGAGAACTTTTCTGCATTCCAATTTTTTATTTCTATTTTTTTTTTAAATTTTTTTGACTGTTTTGTGAAATTATGGGTAACATTTTTTACTTAGGACTTTTAATGGTTTTTGGATCATAACTTGGCTTAAACTCAACTGATTTCAGTCTGAACCTTGACTTCTTCACTTTGTTGCACACTTTTTAAATTAAATATATATTTCGAATACATATAGTTTTAAAATATTAAAGTTTGCTAACAAATAATGTATTGGTTGCAAATAGAACTTGTATAATGAATGAACGTGGAAATATCAATTTAGTTGGAAATTAAAGTCTACGTCCTGCAGATGTTATCCGTTAACTTTGTTCCTTAGTTAACAATGTTAACAATCCTCAAATGGTTGTATAGGATAATGAAACGATCGTAACCACAGCTCCTACAAAGATGATTGACGATATATAGAGCTTATTCTAGCAATATCTGTGGTATTGTGGGAACTCATGCACAGTTTAATCGATCTGAAAATTGTTATACCATGAAAATATATAATGATAAATGAAAAGAATAAAAAAGAAACTGCAATCAAAATACTGAAGCGCCGTACGAGAACTGCTAACACCTGGCTCAGAGCCCGCTTAGGCAACCAGGCACAAATGTACAGTCCCCGTACAACTCAGGCCACTCCAGCTACACGAAAGCCCTGGGTAAAATGTTATATTTGAGTTTTGGGGTAGCCTAAAAAGTTTAAGGGAAAATCATAGCCAACCAGAATCAAAATATACATACATATATGAAAAGCTGAATGGAAATTAAAATAAAAGCAAATACCTTAATACCCTTTAATATATATTTTATATTTTCCAATTTGTGGATTATCTTGGGCGATAATCAAATAAATAGAAATTATTTTAAAGCCATTAATATTACAACATATTCTCTATATCATACTTACCGGAAGTAAAACCCCAAAATTCCAAGACTTCCCAACACTGGCACTAGTATTTAGAGCGCCATAAAAAAAATCTCAGTTGATATTTTGAATTTTTCCTTTTAGCATAATTTATTTTATATACTTTCCATTTAATTTGTTTTATGTTCATAAAGTAACGTGTGTCTGCCTCTGTCTGTGTGGGTGTGTTTGTGTTGAGCATGTATGTGTGTGTGTGTGTGTGTGTTTGAGTGTGTGTGTGGGAGTCTGGATGTGTTGTCTTGCTTAGCTGGCTGACATTTCTCATACATATTCATTTGTTTTTTGTTTGCTTTTTTCCTTTTGCATTTTTTATATTCATTTTGTAAGCTGCTTTGATTTGAAGTCCAATCTGGTTTGGTTTTTTCTTTTTTTCATTTACATGATTGTAAAAATTGTATTTTGGTTTTGTGGTTTTGTTATTTGTTTTTGCCTTTGGTTGCTTTTTAAATTTATCGAAAGTCAAACGGTAAATTTTGTGCTTGCTCGCCTTGGTTTTGGTTTGGTTTTGTTTTTGTTTTGTTTGGTTTGGTTTTGGTTTTGGTTTGTTTTTGTTTTGGTTTGTTCTTGTTTTGTTTTGTTGCTTATTGTAGTTTTGGTGTTGTTTCTTGTTGTTGTGGTTGTTCTAGCTGTGTGTGTTGTGTGTTTGTGTGTGTGTGTCTCTCATTTGGTTTTCGCTTTCTCCCATATTTAATTTATAATAATCTTTGTTTTCTTGCTTTACTTTCTTCCTTTCTTCTCGTCTTTTTTTTTTTGTTTGGTTTAACTATTTATAAAACATTTCATTTTTAGAATCTTAACAACATATACATATACATATATATATATATATATATATATATTGTATACATCTATATTTTATAATTGCTGCGGCGTTTTTATTTCTGTTATAATTTGATTTACTTAAGTGTTATTTTTTTTATGTATACGTTTAATATGTAAATTTGTTTAGCATTAATTCATAAGTAGTGTTTTTTCTTTTTTTCCATATGCCCATCCTCTGTTCATTCCTTGCTATTTTGTTGTTGCTGTTGTTGTTGTTGTTGTTTTTTCTTGGATTTTCTCTGTTATTGTTGTACGCATAATTTACATGGAGTGACTACCGCCTCTTGCTAACTGTCTCCTCGCCAGCTCTCCTCCCGTCCGCTTCCTGTCCCACCTGCTCTCTCTCTCTCTGTCTTTGTTTCCGTCGTATATCCTTCGTCCTGCCTCTTACTTGATCTGGGCCTAATACTCTGAGTGTGTGTGTGTGTGGTGTGTGGTTGTGTATTAACTAGGCTTTATTAGTTATCATATATTATTTACCATTTTGCAGTTACTCTTAATTGTTGTATTTCGCATGCTTGAGCTAAGGTATTATTATTAGGTTCTTGGGTTGGTTTTTTTTTTTTATTGAATTAGAAATGAAGACTTGGAATGGAGTCGAAGTTGCGAGTGAAGAAGACTGAGCTGAGAATTGCCTGGAAAAACTGCCCAAAAGTTGGCTATACATAGGTACATAAAACCATTGCGTGCTTTTGGGCGTTGCGTTAAATGTTTTTCAATTATCCGGGCTGGCTTTATGTATAATTGTTTTTTTTTTTACTATTACAAATTTGAAAGAACTTAATAATGGTATTACTCTGCTCGGAATCGGATCCATGGAACTCCCGTAGGCTTTCCAGTTATGGTTCTGTGTATAATATATATGTTTTGCATGTATGTATATATATTGTATTTTGTTAGGTTTTTCATTTTCATTTGGTTTTCTGTTGTTTTGTATTTATTCCAGTCTTTGTTTTTATTCATTTTATTCGCTTCCGTTGGGAGCAACGAAAGAATCTGCGATTCCTGGACTTGAGATCACGGGAAATGGGAACTTTGGGGAGGGGCTCTACTGGAAGGCGGCTGGAAAAGTAGCTGTGACTCTGCAGACTGTACTTGATCCTAGGCATTACTTTAGCGTAGTATTCTACTCGCTCTCGTTCTCGCTCTGGCTCTACCTCTCTCGCTCGTCTCTGCTCGCTTGCTTGCTTTCTGCCTCCCTCTCGCTAGTACACTTAATTATTTTGGCAAGTTATCTTTTGTTAATTGTTTTTTTTTTTTTGGTTTTTTTCTTTTGTGGTTTTGTGACTTGTTTTTGGTTTATATCACTTTTAGTTGTAGTCTGGCCAAGTTGGTTCCTTTTCTGCTGCTGCCCAAGCCCTCACTTTCCGACTTCCTGACTTTCTTGCTTCTGTTTCTGCGTTCTCTCTTCCTTTCTTTCTACCTTTCTTTTGTTTTTTCTTTTGGTTTAATAGTAAGCTTCATTTTTTATTTAGCGATTTCGCATTGTTTAATATTAATTTGTAAATTACGCTTATAAAAAAAAAAATATTTAATTTGTTTTTGGTTTTCCATTTTGCATGACTTGAAGACGATATGTTTTTTTAGTTTTAAGTTTATTATTATTATTATTATTATTATTGTTATTATTTGTTATGTCTATAAAGAGATTATTGTATAATTACCGTTAAGTTAATATTAAGAATATCTGTTTTATTATGCAATCTTGCGGTATTATTGCTCATTTGGTTGTATCTAATCGATTGGCCGACCGAGAACTTTTCAACGAATCGAACGAACTAAAACTAAAATCGGTAAATTCATAAATCCATAAATTTATAAATCCACAAATCCGTAAATCCGCTAATGATATATATATGTAAGGCTAATGGATATGGCCGGGACATTGGCATTGACATTGACATATTGACATTGACATGAGTGCGGCGCACGTACAAAAACATTTTACTTTCGGATTCATATAGCCTATATGTACACCCATATATGTATATATGGAGATGTATATATATTCCCGATTCGTGTGTGTATACTCGTGTGGTCTGGTGCTAAGCTGGTGTGTCCTGGATTGCGTTTAAGGCCAAATCAAGTATACGTAAGAATGTCTTTCGGTTCTAGTTGATTCTCCCTCTCGCTGTCTCGCTGTCCCGCTTACTCGCTGACTTGCTTACTCGCTATCTAGCTGTCTCGCTGTCTCGCTGTCTCGCTTACCCTCACTATCCCTATACCGCTCAATCTCCTTCCCTTTCACTCTAACGCTCTATCGCTCTATAGCTTTCTTTATCTTTTTCGCTTTCGTTTGCTGTGTGCGTGTGGACGGTTTTCAAAGCTGTAAATTGATTCGATTTATATTTTTACGTTTTTATTCCATTATCTCGTTCGTATTTTGTCTCCATTTCGTTTCGTTTTGTTTCACTTTTTTTGTTTTTTGTTTGGGTTGGTTTTCCGCTTTTTTTGGTTTTACATTTTTTTGTTTTTACATATTTACAGATTGCTTCGGTATAAATATTATCCATTTGGTTTAAATTCTTCTTAATTACAACAAGCAGCAAATCAATAAAAACAATTGTTATTCAGTCGCATATCTAACAAAAACGTATATTTATATATAGTTGTGTGTATATATAAATATCCATATATGTATTGTATGTATAAATATGCATGCGTTAGCTATAGTTCTTGGCTTGCGATTCTTCCGTCTTCGTCCTGCGTTCCTCCTTCTCCACACACATTCAAATCTGGCGTCCTGTGAGATGTTTCTTCTGTGGTCCAAAGTAATTTTGTGTCCTTCTATCTCTTCTTTTTTTATTTATTTTATTTTATTTTATTTGAATTAGTTTCGTTTTTGGGTTAGCAGGAGAGCAGTAGAAGCAAAGCTTTGTAGGTAGGATTCTAGGTATAGAGAAATTTAGATATGGCTTCGATCGATCGATTTGCACGCTAACATCCGGCACACTATGCTGTGGAAGCAGTTCGTATCTTATATTGTATAGAATTGATATATCGAATGCGCATGCAAATTGAAATTGATAATTTTGGGTTATCCTCTAACGATTCTCCTATCTCCTTTTAGTTTTCGTTTTTGTTTTTCATTGTTTTCCATTTGGGATTGGGATTGACAAAAGTTGAAGTGGCTAGAGATTGTGAAGAGTTCGATTGGTTTTCAAAATCACAAAAATCAGGAAGACAGCGAATTAAGTTACAACTCATGAATATGTTCGTGTTGTGTGTGTGTGTGTGTGTGAGAGCCATTAGATCCTAATACTTATGTATCTGTGTCTGTATTTGAGTCTGTATTTGTATCTGTGTTGTGCATGCGCGTGGAGACAAAAGATGGACACCTACAATTACCTATATGAAACAGTTCAGAGGTTTTATCTCTTCCTATATCTTTCTGTCCCCCCTGAGACGCAAGGAAGACTGAACTAAAAACTAAACTAAACAGAAATTCAAGCAAAACTACGGTATCTCTGGACTAAACTGAACGAAAGCGGGGTTCTCCAAGGGGTCTCTATAAGAGAGATCACATAGCTAGTACTGGGTTGAGCCCAGGGAAAGGGAAACTCCCACCTACGGCTCTCATATATATAGTGTTTTTCTCTAATTTCTGAACTCGTCCTTTGTGTTCCTGGGGCTTCTTGTTATTGCTGTGGTAGTACTGTACTTTTTAGTTGTTCGTGGCTCTTGGTTGTGTCTGTATTTGCTAAGTTTAATTATTGTTTTTGTATCGTTAGCAGCTTTCCTTATTGGTTGGTTTTCTTGGGTTTAAGGTTCTCTTTTAGTTAGCTAAGATTTGTTTTCTTCTTTTTTTGTTAGTTTTCTTATTTTTTGTTTGGTTTCTTCTCTTTTGGGGCTTCCTGGTTGTTGTTGCTCTTTATTTCCCATTTTATGTTTTTATTTATTTTTTTTTTTGTGTAGTTTAATATTTTATTTTTGTCGTATGTCTATGTCTATTTGTTCAGCTTCAGCTCTGACTTACTTATTTACAAAATAGCAGTTTTAGTTTAGTTTATGTATATTTAATTATATATGTAAATGTATGTATATATTTAATATATATATATATATCTTTATTTATATATAATCTTTGTATTACTCAATCTTTAAACTTAACGGCAGTTTTGATGTTTTTAGCATTATCATGTGTGTGTGTGTATATGTTTTGTGTATGTGTGTTTGGTGTGTCAACGAAATATATAGAAACAGCGCTCTGGTGTGCTCTAATTCCTTTTAAAAATAATAAATATCGGTCAAAGTTTAAATGAGGTTCGATTGTTCCCTTTAGCCTTTAGCAAGTTTCTGGGCTTTTCGAAAATGTTTAAACAATAATTGCTTAGGGTTTTCCTTGTTACAATTATCAAAAGCATTGAAATCAAATAGTTTTATGGAATATCCAGTTTTCTAGTTATAGTTCCAAGAGATATAGTTAACCAGAGCACTGTTTTAACGACGATTGGCCGGCGTTGTTACATCTTCTCCTTAGCGTTGCCTTTAGTTATCGTTTAGCTTGCTTCTGCTTTTTTCTTTGTCACTGTTGTTCAGTTTTTGTATTTCCTTTTTTTGTTTTTTTCTTTTTTTGGTTTTTTGGTTTAGTTTGGTTTACTAATATTCTGACTAATATTTAATTAATAGAGCATAATTTAAAGTTGAAAACAAAATTAGCAGATATTGTATGTTGTTTGTTTTGTTTGTTTTGTCTGGTTGTTTTTATGTTCTTTGTTTTCATTTTGCTAGCTTCTAAAGAAAGGAAGAAACTCCAATTAGATTAGTCTACTAAGATAATTCGATTTTTGTTTTGGTTTCATTTTGTGGTTGTTTTGTTGTTTTGTTTGTTTCGTGTGTTTCGCCCTTGGGTTTATCTGTTATCTGTTTTGTTTTGTTTTGTTTTGTTTTGTTGTTGTTAACGATTGTTAGTTGTTAATTGCTAAATTTGAACATAGGTATCAAGTAGAGTTTTTTGTTTTTTCTTCGAGTGTATGTGTATGTGTGTGGTGTGGTGTGTGTTGAGAGGGTGTGTGTGTGTCTTCGTTGAGGAGATTACCAGAAGGAAAATGAAAGGAGAAACAAGGAGAAATCCTATAGAAGCCAGTCCATATTTGACTCATTTTTAGTGTCTACGAATACTCTAATTCAAGCTGAGTGAACTGGCTTTGTGTGTGTGTTTGAGTGTTCTTGTGTGTGTGTCCCGTGTCTGTGTACATTTGCTGTTTAATTTACAACTACGCTGCTTACTGAATATTATTATTATTATTATTTAATTGTATTTATTAATAAAATTCTAAATTAGACTGCTTTTGATGACGTTTCTGGCATCCAACGTAGCATTTCACTGCGCAAATTTCGTCCATTTTCCATTTGTTTGACTGTAAAATAAAGTTGCAAACAGATTATATATAGAGAGTAGCTTTTAAGTGCAAATGTTGCCTGCCAATATACAGTAATTATTACAAGCTTGAGAAAGAGGAAATAAATAAAACACATTTTACATAGTTCTTAATTTGAGGGACTTGGCGCCCAACGAGGAACTATGTACCACAATTATATAGTTTAATATTTTGAAATAAAGCTTGTTAAAAGCTGCGTTGAAAGTTCACAGTAAATCCATGAAGAGTAGAATTATAAGTATACCTAATGGAAAAACTGTAGTGCTAACTAATTTTCACATTTGTGTCTTTTTCTGTCTTGGATTTTGCATAACAAATTCGTTATTTCTATAGTATTTCTTTTTACTGCTTTAAACTTTTAAAAAGTTATAGTTTCGGCAAAGTAAAAAGCAGAGTAAAGAAAAAAGTAAAGAAAGATAATTATACGTATTCGTACTTGGCGCCCAACGTGGGACCGTTGTTCTTATAAAAGATTTTAAAAAATTTTGTGTCAATGTCACTCCTTTCTGAAGAATTAAACTTTATAATCCTTCTTTCTAATGTTTAAATTAATATTTAAATTAAACAACTCTAACTACTGGAAACGTTTCAATTTGGCGCCCAACGTATAGTTGAGGCTGTGATGGAGCCTTAAAAGTAAGATTTTCTCTTTTGTATTTCTTTTAATATTTTCTTAACAAAAAATTAGAAAACACTACTACTCAGCAAGTGCTACCGATACTCACATTGGCAGTTATACTCACCTAGTAGTCAGACGTCGGTCTCAATACTGACGGCCATCGCGTTATTGTGCCTTAACTGTAAACTATTTGTGCTGCGCAGGCCGTTCTGGCCCAGCTGCTGCTGTTGCGCCTGCGTCATTTGCTGGCCGTGAGGCGACTGCGACTGCTGCTGCTGCTGCTGCTGCAGTTGGAGCTGCAGCTGGAGCTGCTGCTTCTCGAAGGACTGCTGCGTCCTGAGAAACGGCACCATGTGGCGGCCGGTGTGATCAGTCAGACCTGGCGTGGTTGCATCAATGCCATCATCCAAATCCATGATGTCCGACGACGACTCGGAGAGTGAGGATTTCTTCAAATGTTGACCTAGATTCGGGTTCGTGGATCAGCAGATAAATCGATTAGAGATACGGAGGCTAAGGGGCGTTGCTAAGAGATTGGGTGGGATAAGGGGTTGTGGATATTTTCTTTTTTCTTTTTTTTTCTTTTTTTTTTTTTGTTATCGGGGATTTTCTTAACCGCTAGTAGTAGTAGTAAGTACCTAGTGCACCAGGTAAATATGAACAACTTGTAACGTGGTTGAAATTTTGGCTCTGCATCTCCTCCTGATCCGTTTCGCGGTGATAGAAGTAATTGAAATTACTGACGATAACCGGTACCGGCAGTGCGATTGTCAGCACACCAGCGATCACGCACAAAGAGCCGACAATTTTGCCCCAGAAGCCGACGGGCCTGGATGCATTTTGCATTTTGTTGAATGCATTCGTTTGTTCAATGGCAATATTTGTGGATTCGATTCATGTTTGTCAATGGTCATTTGTCGTTGGGTGTGTTCGAGTTCGAATTGGTTTGTATATTTAAATCGATTCGATTCGATTCGATTCGATTCGATACGATCCGATCCGTTTTTAAATATGCAAATTCGTTTCAAAGTCAATTGAATTTGGTGTGTTTGTATTTTGTTGGTTTTATATTTATATATTTTGATTTTTTTTGTTGGTTTTTGGTATTTGGTATGAAGAAGAACGTAGAAGAAGAACGCAGTATGTAAATCAGGTGGTAAAAAAAACAAACAAGTAGAAACAAGTTATAAGTTTTGATATATTCGATTATACTATTCTAGATAGCGGCTTAGATCTCGGGTCCCGGAGCCCTAGGCTCCGAGCCCCAACTAAAGTGTTATTAACTTGTTAAACAACACAAAAGAGAAAATAACGCAAAATAGAAGAACGTGTCACAACAGATACAGATATGGGCTACACAAACGAAGCAAAGTTGGTTATATAATTGGTAGGTGGATGGCTTGAGGCGTTCGAGTAAGTATCCGTGGGTTTTTGGGCGGATGAGGAAAGCGTTAATCGTAACGGAACTCAATTGAAAGCAAAAATCAAAACTAAAGCTCAACAGGATATAGGTACACAGGTATATCGGTTTAGGAATAAGTATTAGTATTGTTATGGGTATTGTTATTGGTATTGTTATTAAGTAGTTGTGGTATTTGGTATTCGTATTAGTATTCGTATGCAAACATCGAAAGCAACTCGTTGGCGGTAACCAGAAAGGCGGTTACTGAAGGACCAACTGGTGGGTGGGTGGTAAACTAAACTCAAATCAAAACCAAAGACAGAACCGTAAATCAAGGTCAAAAAACAAGAGACTAACGAAATCATCGGTGGTATACTTATACATTATAAAGTAGATATATGGGTGGATAGCTGGGCTGGTTTGGCTAACAAAAAACCGAAGCGTACTTATTGCCAAATGGAATAAACAAAATGTGCCGGCGTTTGGCGTCGTCGCTGTTAAACTTGACACGAAATGAATATACATAGAGAGATGTGTTTTCTTTTCTTTTTTTTTGAAAAACCAAAGCAAATCGAGCCGAGCCGCACCGATGCGAGGCCGATGCCGGCGTTGGGTAACGTTTCAGATCGGTTAACAGTAATCGATTAATTGGTAATCGGTCATCGGCCATCGGTCATCGGGTTGCAAAGCCATCCGCTTCGAATGCTGCTTCGGCACACACACAACACTGACACAGCGGTGGTCGCGGAGGTTGGAGGGAGACACATAGCAAGAGCGGCAGGCATATCCTTCGTCTTCGTCTTATGATTCCTCAGCTGCTTGTGGTTTTTCTGCTTCATCTTCTGTTTACTGTTACTGTTACTGCGCTCTCCTCTTTGGGGCTTGCATCATCGCTGGATCTTCTCTGTTCTGGATCGTCTGTGCCGGTTGTATGACTGACTGACTGACTGACTGACTGACTGCTCTTTGAACTGACTGTACTTTGGATGCATGTCTGATCATGACTGTATTGCTTTTGTTTGAGTGTGTTTTTGTGTGTGTGTTTTCCTTTCTTTTTCTTGATCTCATCTTTTTTCGAGGTGCTAGGATGACAATGGTGGATGGTGGACAATGAATGCGATTTGACTGACTAAACTGCTCGGCAATATTCGTTCTCAAAGTTGCCGCACAGCGTCGTATTTTCGATCGTTGTGTTTTTTATGTGTTGTGTGTGTCGGTATCTTTAGACATGTGTTCATAACATAGAGATTAGGTATAGTTAAGCGATCGTAATTAGGCAAAGAGTAGTTGCTGATATAATGCTCATTCGAGTACTCGAGTCAAGGAACGAAATCAAAATCAAAGCGAGAGAAAAAACGTGTTCGAAAGTGAGTAGAAAAGCCAAAAAACGTTTCGATTTAACTCTTGGTTCGTGTTTAGCATTCCTCAGAGTGTTTCTGTGTGTTTGTGTGTGTTTGTGTTTGTGTGAGTGTGACTTGGGTGGGGTGGATTTATCATTTTTTTTTTTTTTTTGTGGGTGGGGTGTAAAGTTATAGTATATAGTATAGGTAGCAAGTAAGAGAGTTGTATTTATGCAAATGTGCTAAGCGTGCGCCCATGTGTTTGTTTTTGCTTTTGCTTTTTGTATTTCTTTGCTTTTGATTGGGGATTGCTTTGCGTTTGCGTTTTGCGTTTTGCGTTTGCTTTGTTTTGTTTGCTTTGCTTTGCTTAGATTTGGTTTTTTTTTTCTTGTATTTTTTCATTTTTTATGTTTCTTGTTAATTTTTGTTGTTGTTTGTTTTGTATGCTTAAATTTGCTGGCAGATTGCGCTTGACGCGATCTGATTCTGGTACTGTCGCGATCTCAATATCAAATATCGTTTTGGTTCGATTTCGATTGGATACAGCAACTGATTGCACATGCACCGGAATCGGGAAGCACAGGGAAACGGGACTTAGGAGCAGAAGCAGGAGCCGCGCAGCCTCAGCATTCTGAGAGCTGCTATAGTTCTTCCTAGTTGTTCTTGTTCTTGTTGTTCTAGTTCATGTTCTCTGGTCGCAGATGTTGCAGATGTTGCCGCTGCTGCTGCTGCTGCTGCTGCTGCTGCTGCATAGCATATTCATACAGTTATTAATAACTTGATTTGATTTGATTTTTTTTTGTTCTTTTCGTTTCGATTAGCGGTAATGATATAGCGATAACGGTACGGGTAACGATAACGATTATAGCAGGATAGCGCAGGAGCGTCGGCTCAGCAGGCGAAGCGTTTCTTACAGTTTACATTCGGCGCAGGGGGAGGGTAGAACGTAAGCAAAAAGTTTACAAAATATTCCATGTACGATTATCAATATCATTATATATATATATACGTAAATCGAGAGAGAGAGAGAGGTACATATATTCATATATATATATATATATATAGCTGGGTATATATGTATATGTTTATATATAAGGAGATAGGCAAACTCAAAATGGAGGCATACGCACAACGAAAAAAGGAATGCGAATAGACGAAAGTTCAAGAGAGAGAGAGTTCAAAACAAAAGGATAGACAGAGCTTGGAAAACGACCGACTGCGGCTGAATATATATATAATATAGATATCATATATATATATTTTTTCCTTTAAAAGGGGTTTTGACTTGGGTCTGGGCGGGGGGTAGGGAACTGGGTACTCTCGGGGATTGTCACACTCACCGTTAAAGCTGGTTCTAGCATCGCTCGGACTGCCATTGCCGGACTTGACCTGTTTTGAACTTCAACTTTCCAAGATATTCAGTAAGTTGCATTGCGCAATGGATTTGTTTTTTATATATAGTATTTTTTTGTGTTGTGTTTTAAGGTTCTTTTCACTGTACTGGTGAGTGTGTGTGTGTATTTGTGTGTTTTTTATTTTTTTCGAGGGAGTGAAAGGGTTTAAGCTACGCTAGGAATGTCTGCGATGGAATGTGCTACTGTCATGGCATTTTCGTATATAAATGTATATATATATATATAGCATATATCGTATATATATTTAGTTGTTTTCAAAATATACGGGCAAGTGATAAGGGTATGCGGAGTATGTGAGTGGTGGGGCTTGCTGTCTGTCTGCGTGTGTTTAAATAGGGGGAAAGGCCACTTCCCTCTCCCACTTAGTTATATATTATATATATATGTATATAGAGGGGTGGAGAACTAGAGTCTAGGCTTACAATTACGATAACTGGGGTATATATAGTAACTAAGGGTTAAAGGTTAATGGTAAATGGTCAATGGCCACCCCCTCGAAAAGAAATCTACCCAAAAAATTACTTAGTTAAGAAGTACGAACACAAGGCAAGGACTACCAGCTAGTCTAAGCAACTTGGGTGGGGATATATATGGGTTCGGGTTCGGGTTCTGGGAAGATTTACAGCTAGAGAATTGCTCGAATTTCGAATTCGAATTTCGTTAGTGAGAGGGGTTAATGCTTTCTTCGAAATTAATTAATTTTATTTTTGTATTTTATTTTTATTGAATAACGATTATAAAACATTTCATTTTTAATCTTAACAACATTTCCATTTTTCATTTTTTCGTTTTGTTCTGTTTTTTGTTTTTGGTTTTGCTTGTTTTTGTTTTTGCTTTTGTTTTATTTGTTTTCTTTTCATTTTATTTGTGGTTTTTCATGGGTTTCAATATGCGTGTGAGTTTCGGTTTTGTAATATCTTATTAGGCGTAATACTAAATTGTTGTTCTATGGAGATTATTGCGTCTGTTGTATTATCTGTGTTCGGTTTCGAACAAGAACGATCTTGTTAGGTATTGTTCTTTGGTTCTCTATATATGTAGTTCAATGTTATTGTTGGTTGTTGCAGTTGTTATTGGAAATTACTAGGTTCTGGGTTCTGGTTTCTGGTTTCTGGGTTTTTCTTTTTCAAATTGAAAGTTCGATTTGATTCGATTCAGTTCTGTCCGGTCCCGTCCGGTTCGGTTTTGTTGTGTGTGTGCGTGTGGTTTGGTGTGGTGTGTGTGTGTGTGTGTCTTGGAACTTCTAACTAAACCTAAACTTATTTCTGGGTACGTTGAATCAAGGCCAAATTAGAATTCAAAATCAATTAATCAAAAAATGTTACCGTTTACTTGTTTTTTTTTTTTTGTATATTTCTTTTTTTCTTTTTGCTTTTTAAGTGTACTTTTCTTTGGTTTTTCTTTTCTTTTTTTGTTTTTGTTAAATCTCTATTTGCAGTCTTTGTCCTTAATAGAAATTTTTTGTTAGTTTTTGGTTTGTTTTTGAAGCATTGAGAAGATTTTGAAAGAGTCTGGTTTGGTTTATGTTTTGATTTACTCGTATATAGCATATTTCGTTTTTCTTTGTTTTATTCATTTTGCAAAATTTTCTTTTATGCTTTACGTATGCGTGTGTGTGTGTGTGTGTGTGTTAAGATCTTGTCGTTAGGCTTGCAATTAAATTTAATGGAAAACTTGAAAGGATTGTTTTTGGTTTTGTTTCAAAAATTGAGGAGAAGTCGAGTGTTTGTTGTTCTTTGTTGTTGTTGTAGTTGTTGTTGCGAATTATAAGTAGTATTATATATTCGAAAATAATTATGAGTTAATTAGTTGGATTTTGGATTCTCCATTGAGTTATTCTTGGTTATCATAAACTTAGTTCTTGATTTACAACGATATGTTTGCTTCTTCGTCTCGATCATCCAGACACTGGGCATCATCCGCACTTCTTAGAGCATAAGTTAGTGTTTGTTCTCCTCTGAATTATTCATCGATTTCGTTTAGTTTTTTTTTTTTTAAGTTTTTAATGCTTTTTCGCTTGGGGATTAGAGTGAGCTAGACTAGAGTTGAGTTGAGTTGAGTTGAGTTGAGTAGCGTAGAGTTAGAGGGTAGAGCATAGTCGAAGCATAAAACTAATACAAAAACCGAATGAAATGCGCTTTCAATTCCTAAGTGGACACTATATATATGGAGTATGCGGAGAGCATGGGTTGTGTGCATCTATAATTGGTTAGATCGATCGATTGATTCGCTGATTGACTGATTGAGTGACTCAACTGCTGATATGCCAAGGACCACAAAGTTAATAAATACTTTGACCAAAAAAAAAATGGATTATGTACAATTCGAGTTTGCCCCTCAAGATGCTTTTTCTAGCCATTATATATTATTACTTTTGCAATATGTATCTTTTCTTGAGCGCCAGCTAATACGATTACAGTATTGAACCAAGTACAAACAAGATCCTAGAATTCACGGACTCCCTCCGATTCCTAGCTACGGATCTAGGCCAAAATACAAATACAAAATATATATGTTCATATATACGAGCATATGGAATCGAACTGAACAAACGAGGGGCGGAATGAGACGGATAAGACGGAAATGCGTACATATGTAGTTCTTTAGCGATTACTATTTACAAGGCGGCACTGGTACAGTGTGCGAAATAAAAAAACGCTTCAACACTTTTCGCAATTGATTTTTGCTTGTCTGCGATTTCGCTTCTTTATTGTGAGATCAGATCGGATCGGATCGGATGGACTTGATGGGGATCGGCTTATAAATGGGTCTTAAGCTTCACCTGTTTGTCGGGTCATTGCGTTTTCATATACAAACTTGGTATCTATTGGTATTTTCTGATATTTTTCGGTATTTCTTTTCGGTATGCTCAAAAGGGGTTCAGTTTGCTGTCCTGTGAGAGATACTAAGAACACCAAGAATATCTGGTATTTTGTGGTATTTCTGGACTTTTTATAGTGTTTCTGGTATTTGCGGTATTTTTTGTGGCATTTGTGGTATTTCTGGTTTAAGTTTACGCTTAGTCTGCGGTTAGCTAGCTTGTAATTCGCACATGCTACACGCTATATATATGTATATAGGTATAGGTATAGGTATGAATTATGCCGTGTCTATATACAGTTTAGATTTTACTCGTGGTGTACTTAGGCTCAATTTAATTACATTAAATTTGTCTGCTCATTTCGAATTAATTGTAATTTATTTAAACATATAATAACATTTCTTTTGCTGAACACATTTATTCCAAAATTTTTACTTTTCTTTTTGTTTTCTTTTGTTTTTTCTTTTTTTGTTTTGTATTTGGTTTTAAGCTTTCATAGGTAATAATATTAACACGATTTTCGGGTTTTCCCTTCTGCATTCATTCGCTTTATTTGTAGTTCATTGTTTTCGTTTTCTTTTCTTTTTTCTTATTTTTTTGTTTTGTTTGCTTTTGGTTTTTTTAGTTTTAGTTTTATTTTGCTTTAATTTTAGTGGCTTATTTTGTGATTAAATCAAAGTCTTAAGATGTAGGACAAAAAGGTGAGTTGTAATAATAATGAAATTAAAAATCAAATTCTAAATTCTGCTATACAATCGGTAAACCTTACACACATTTACAGTTTTATGTTTGCTAAATTTATTTATCATTTGTCTAGATTAAGGCTAAGAAAAAAAAAAAAAACAACCTTACTTTACACTCGGCTCCTTGTATCTGCTATCTGCTATCCGCTATCTGCTATCCGCTATCTGCTATCTGGTTTCATGTGTCTGTTATCTGGGTTTCCCGCTTGCATCTATGAAGCTAAAACCAGTACTAACTCGGCCCGATCTAAATCATATAAGGTCTAATCTTAAGTAAGCGATTTTCTTTTCGTTATGCTTCGTATTTCCCTCTCCTCTCCTTCACTCTCTCGTTCGTTTGGTGTTTGCAAGTTCCGACGTGTTCATCTGGACCATTATCGTATCTTTATCTGTGTCTCCTCCATCTTCCCTAATGCCTATTCATCTCGCTTACACGTTACAGAGAGACTTAATCGGTATGACTAAGTACAGTTACATTTAAATGACATTTGGGTGTGTGTGTGTGTTAGTGTGTGTCTGTGTTGGTGTACATTTTTTTTTTAATATTTCTTTTAGTTTTTGGTTTATTTATTTAATATTTATATTTATTTTAATTGTATTTAGTGTCATTAAGCTTTTCGGTAAGGTTTTTGCTTTGTACAAAAAAAAATACGAGTTGAAGGTTTCGGTCTGCTTGCTGTAGAGAACCTGTATCTTTAAATGTATCTGTAAAAGTATCTGCATCTGTTTCTGGAGAAAGAGAGTATTTACAGCAGTTGGGGCCACAATGGTGTTGCCGTTGTCTTTTTAGCGACTCTCCACTGTGGCACTGTGGAAACGCGCGTCTTTATTGTTTTTAGTTTTATTTTTTCTTGTTTTTTTTTAAGTTTTTTTTTTTTGCTTTTTGGAGCTGCTTCCACTGAATTGCAAGGCTTTGCAGGGACGCGACTGGATTCGATTTTTAGATATTATTTTTAAGAATATGGGTGTGTGTTTCTGTGTGTGTGTTGGGGCCCGGAAACAAGTACAGGGAAGAGGGGGAAAAGGGGTCTCCAGTCAGCCAGCGCACAATGTTCCATAAGGCACTTGCTCTGCTCTGCTCCTCCGGATCTTCGGTTGGCTTCAGACTTCAACCCAGCTTTCCCTCTCTGAATTTCCATTTTTCCCAGCCTCTGTGTGTGTGTGTGTGTGTGTGTATGTGTGAGGGTAAGTGTGTGCGTGGACGGTTCTCAAAGCTTTTTAAAAATTTACACTTGAATGATTTGCCATCTAGTTGCCATTGCTATTCATCAATAAACATTGCAGCTAGTTGCTTCTCTTATGTACAGGGTTACCTCTATATAGATATATATATATAGTAATATATATATATATATAAATGGGTATACACATACACACATGAATATGTTATTATTATTTTTATAATATAGTTTTATTTTTTAATTATACATTTTATGCAAACATTATGAATTTGCAAAGTTCAGTCAAAGATTTGGGTTTACTTTATTCTTCACACGTTATACTTTATGCTTTCTATCTTTAATCCTTTTTTCTTTAATTATTTTTCTTTATTTTTTTACTACTCTTTCTTGTTTTTGTGTGGCTTTTCTTCAGCGGAAAATGGTGGGAGTTTTGGGTGAGGGAAATGTGTAAGCTAGAAGCCTGGCAATTCAGTCGAAGGAATCGCTTTTAGTTTAATTTTTTACTTTCAGCTTTTGGTATATATAAAGTCTGCGTTCGTTACAAAAATCATAAGAGCGTTTTCTGGTTTTGTGGTACATCTCCTGTATTTTTTGTATGCATTTTTTTCTCTCCCATTTTGTTAAAGTAATTTTTTATTGTGTTCAAGCTGATCTGTGACCGGAATTCGAGCATTTTTTTAGTGGCCTGTTCTGACAAATGTTCGGTCTCGTTTAGTTTAGTTTGCAGTCATTTTTTGTTTTTAAAGAAAAAAAAAAAACATTGCCCTTTATGTTTTTTTTGTTGTTGTTTTATTAACTTTATAGTTGTTTTTCGCGTTTTGCTTTTTAGGTGAATATTTGTACTTTTTATTTCGTTTTAATATCGGGGGGATCGAAGCAGAAGAATCGCAGCTGATATGGGTACAGTTAGTCGGTGTAGAGGTGAGTGGGTTCTCAGTTATCGGTTATCGGTTATCGGGTGGGTGGGTAATCGAAGCCCTAGTCAAAAAACAAACGGGAAATTCAACCAGATTTAGGGATCTGGAGGGATTGTTTGGGGTTTATACACAGAATACACATACATACATACACGTCTATTAAGTGAGTGCTTGGTTAGTTAGTTCAGTTATCGGTTATCGGTTAACGGTTATCGGTTATCCGGTTACTCAGTTAGTGGGTTCTACCTATCTCTGTCACATTTAAAAGCACACAATGCCTGGGATGACTATACAATTGGTATGATATCGGGTTTTGCCTTAATTTCCATTTAATATTACGGCAGTTTTACTATACGTCATGGGTGTGTAGTGAGCGTGGTGAGTGTGTTCAAGGATCTTCCTCTAAATGGACTGCTTGGTGTGCTACTGCTTGTGGTCTAGTCTCCTTTATTCCTTCCTCTGAATTCTGATGTCGCTAAAAGAATGTCGTGTGAGCTTAATGACTTATTGAATTATTTACAGTTTCCGGTTGCAGATGGCGTTTATTTGTTAAAAAGTTGACTTTTAGTTATTCATAGCGTCCATTCTACCTTCTTCTTCGATGTTTATGCTGTGTTGCTTTTATCCCTCTCGGTTTTACGTTTGTTATTTGTCATTTATTCTCGGATTTATGCCGTAGTACTCATTATTCATTCATTTATTTAGGCTTTCTTCTTATTTTTTATTTTTTTGCTTGGTTTGATTCAAGCCTGTGCTAGCTTGGGTTTTCTTTTGGGTTTCTTTTTGTCGGTCTTTAGTTTGTTTTTGTTTCTTTTTTGTTTTTTTTGTTTTTGTTTTGCTTTTGTGTTGTTTATCTTTAAATGTATAGTTTAATTAAATTAATTTTAAATTAATTTAAATGTAAATTTAAATTTAGTTTTAATTTAATTTAATTTAATTTAGCAATAGATTCAATTTGTTTGTTATTTGTTCTACTAAAATTAAATATAAACAGCTTTTGTAGTCGTTTCTGGCATCCAACGTAACTCCTGTCAAGGCCAAATTTATACCACGTAACGTCTTTTGCACTGATTTATAAATACACATACATACACACATCGATTATATATATGTTATAGACGTAATACATACATACATGGGGATCAGGGAGCAGACAAAGGTTCCGATTTAGGTAAATATAGATTTTGGTTTGGGTTTTGGTTTTGGTTTTGGTTTCAGATTTGGTTAATACATAAACATGGGTTAAACATAGATATGTATCGCGTAGGTGGAAGAGAGCGCCACGTGGAGAGAAAAGAGAGAAAAAGTTATGTTCTAATCAAATCGCAATTCAATTCAGTTCAATTTTATTAATGGGATGTTCGCACTGCACAGGGGCAAAGAGTTTACTAGAGAAAATGTATTGCATGTGAGAAATGGTTTCGAACTTTGGAAATATATTTATAAATAATTAGTTAACTTCAATTTTTTAACTTCTCAATTGCTTATAATTATTTTCCTTTTCCTTGAAATGATTAAAAAATTGCTTTTGCTGAGATTATTTATTTTTTAAATTAATTTTGTCAATATCGAAATGTTTGTATTGAAAATATAATTGAATCGATAGTTATCGATCATTAAATGTTTGTATAGAAAATAAAAAGTAATCGATAGTTATAGATGTCTGTATTGAAAATATAATTGAATCGATAGTTATGGATCATTAAATATCTGTATTGAAAATAAATTTTTTAATTGATAGTTATCGATAATTAATTTTTTTTATTGAAAATATAATGTTTTTTCGTTAGTTATCGATCATTAAAAGAAACTAACGCCAGGCAGCACTTTGCGAAAAGTTCGCGTATCGATAAATATCGTCTCGATACGTGGGCAAGTTTCCACTGCTTCGCATTGTCGGCCAGTGCGAACATTCCGTTTTGGAATTTTGCATTTTGCTTTCGGCATTTTGCAACACTTAAACCTAGTTACGGTCTACGGCTCAAGGTGCACGGGTGTATATATAGAGGGGGCTTTGTGGTGGGAGAAAGAAATGAGTGTGTGCGAGAACAAGAGATCGATACAGATCGATCGGGTTATCGACAGAGAGTGACAGAGGTGGGGGAGACTGGGGTGGTCGGAGGGGGTGTGGTTCTGTGCAGCAAGCGAGTGGCGTTAACCAACACTTACCCAGTAGTCAAACGTCGGTCTCGATACTAACGGCCAGGGCATTATTGTGCCTCATGGTGAGGCCGCTGGTGCCACTGCCGCTGCCCGTTGCCGCCGTCGCACTCGCGCTCGCGCTTGCGCTTATTGTTGTTGTGTTGGACTGTTGCTGCAGCTGCTGTTGCTGCTGCTTGAAGCCGTTCTGCTGCTGTTGCTGCTGCTGCTGCTGCTGCTGCTGTTGTTGCTGGTACAGTTGCGCCTGCGTCAGCTGCTGCAGTGGATGCTGCAGCTGCTTGTCCAGCGACATCGACATCGATGTGGCAGGCTGCTGCGTTTGCTGCTGCTGCTGCGGCTGTTGCGCCTGTTGCTGTTGCTGTGCTCCCAAAAATGGAGCCACCGTACTGCGTCCAGGATGCGTGTCTGTCAATCCCGGCGTGGACTCGACACCATCATCCAAATCCATCATATCCGATGAGGACTCGGACAACGAAGATTTCTTCATGTGTTGACCTACTTGGTGGTTTGTATGCATTGGTTTAGTGTGTGTTCACGCGTTGGCAGACAGTTTGTGTGTGTGTTGTGTGTTGTGGCGTGGTGTGAACGTGGTATTGCGTTGGGGGTGAGTGAGTGGTTCGGTTCGATTGGGGTATTCACACAATGCCAGTATGCGGGAACGGGTCAAATCGGAGCATTCGAGTTCCGAGTGGATTGGGTTTCGGGGTTTATTTTGGGGGGGTTGGGGAGGGGATTTATTTTATAGGATTTTTTTTTTTTTGATTTTTGTGTGGAGGTTACGTTTCGATTCGATATTCGAATTGGCCATACAATTTGACGGAATAAAGAGAGAAACAAAAAGAAGAGAGAGAGAAGAGAGAAAGAGGAGATCACACATACAGTTGTAATGCATCATCGGCAACAGTAATGTTTTTTGCTGTAGTACTTGCTTACACACAAAACACACACGGTTCGTGCACGTCGGTTGTGGTTGTGGCATTAGTACCGCTGCCCCACCGACACGGTTGCCATTAGCACTGCAGCAGGCCACCCACCAGGACACCAGGACACCAATGCACCAGGACACCAACACACCAACACACCAATGCACCAATACACCAACACACCACAGTTCACCAATGCTTAAATGCTTTGTGGTGTGGTGTGAATTGGTGCGGTGGTGTTGTGTGTGGTGTTGAGTGGTGTGGATTGGTGTGTGCTTAGGTGGGTGTTCGGCAGTGCACAGAGAAAAAAACATAACATCTGTTACATAACTGTCATCTCAACTTTTTCAATTAACTTTTCAACAACATATCTCACAATCGTTGGCATATCAGGCTTTAGTTTGAAATCAGGAAATTTCACTGAGTTTAGAAAAAGGGTTGTTAGGATTACAAAAGGGAAAAATGAATGGTAGACAATAGAAAATCATTTCAAAGGTAAAATATATATTTTCTACAACAGCAAAAATCTCAACAATGTGTTGTAAATCTTTAAAGATTTAATTAGTATCTCTGGTATATAAAATCATATCATGATAGGAATAACTATGATCAAAAATCAATCTTAAATCTCTAAAGATTTTGTACGAACTTGAAATTCTTGATTTCTTTTAAGTATTTGTTATTGGAATTAAAGGGTTTGTTGTAATAAATATTTAGGAATTTATTGAGAGTTTAAGAGATTTCAGAAGCCCGAAAAAGGTTTTTCTAAAGCTGATATGCCCCAGATCGGGGCTGTTTTGATAGGAAACGATACCAAATCGACGATATTTTTTTTCTCTGTGCGGGTGGCATCGTGTCCTGGTTCGAAAGCAGTGCCGGCACCCAGCTTGGGACTTTGGACTTTGGTTGGCGGCACTCGGGACACACGGCACCGCCTTCGGCATCGGCAGTGGCATCCACAATTCGTTTCTTTCTTCGTAAATGTTTCTATTTTTATTCAACGGGATCTGTTTTCTTTTGTTTCTTTTTTTAGTAGCTCTACTTGAATTTGTGGTTTTGGTAATTGGTTGTTGTTGTTGGTAATTGGTTGTTGGTTTTTCTGGGTGGTTTTTGTTTCGGGTTGGTTTTATATTTTCTTAAAGCGAATCGAGTACGGGGTTCGAGTACGAGCTCAAGGTACACAGAGAGGGAGAGGAGGCACTGGGGCCCAGCGAGGGGTTTCAGAGAGCGAGAGAAAGAGAGACGGGGGCGGGGGTGGTGGGGGAGTGCACACGCAGTGTTGAACTTACCTAATGTACCTGGCAAATATGGACAACTAGTAACGTGATTAAAGTTCTGGCTCTGCATCTCCTCCTGATCCGTTTCGCGGTGATAGAAGTAGTTGAAATTGCTGACGATGACCGGCACCGGGAGTGCGATGGTCAGCACACCAGCAATGGCACACAGTGATCCCACAATCTTGCCCCAAACGCCGACGGGTCTGTACCATCAATTCAATTATTCAATCAATCCAATCAATCAATGAGTCAATCCGTTTTCGTTCACAATTCAATTTCGATTTCAATTTCGATTTAAATTTTTGATTTCAATTTCGATATCAATCGATAGTCGCGATAGTCGTGTGTCAAACGATTAATATATGATACCATGAAATATTTCGATTGGCGTTTCATTTGCACATTTTCATTATCATTTGCATTTCATGTTTTATATATATATTTTTTTGCGGGCGTTTTAGGGTTGCATTTTATTATTAATAGCAATTTGTATTGGTATTTTGTGGTATTTTTTGGGTATTTTTATTGGTGAGATATATATATTTTGGTGCAATTTTTTGTTGGTTGTTTTTTTTTTTTTTTGGTTTGATTAACATTTGATACATATATATACATGTGTACACATGTGTATATTTATTTGAATCGAGATTTTTGAGTTGGTTGTATTTTTTTTTAGAAATTGATTTTTGGTATTTTTGGTATTTGTTTGGATGGAAGCGAGCGATGTTAACGAACGAACGATATAAATAAAATGAAAATACAAATATATAAGAAATGTAAAGTAAAACTCTCGTTTTGTTCTTAGTATTTCATTTGCGTAGGGTTTCTTTTGTTTTTTTTTTATATCATATATACTGTATGCATTGGCAAAATCATACGGCATTACGCATTATATATAGTAGATACTGATACAGGTATAGATATCGGATAGGTGTACGCTTACATATAGTTATAATATATATATAGAGAGAGATATATAGTATAGAGGCGTACGGCTTAAGTAGGCGTTAGTCTAGCAGATAACGTTCAAATCAAAGAGTACGAAAGAGTCGAAAGAAGAAGGCACAACACTTAGAACAACGGGTGTGTGGGAAAGCGTATATTTCTGGTTATATTTCTGAGTATGTTTCTTTCTATTTTTTTTTTTTTTGTTTTTTGTATGTTTTGGTATTTCTTAGGTATTTTTTTGGGTATTTTCTGAGGCATCTTGTCGGGTGCGTATATATACAGACATAATTATTGCATAAGTGCGAGCGAGTGGCCCAGGTGGGTGTGTGTGGCGGCTGAGGGAGTGTGTGTGGGGAATATATGCTGGCAGACAGACACACAGAGAGTGAGTGAGTGTGAGAGGGGGAGGTGCGTGTGAGTGTGTATGTGTGGCGGAAAGTTTTCCCACTTTTTCCTCCTGTTAAAGTTGAAAAGTAGAAAGGAGTGGAGCAGGTTCTGTACGTTCTGTAAGGCTATTGGATTTGGCAGGTGGCTGGGCTTTGTTGCTCATTAGAGGCGGCTGTAGCTGAACTTTTGTGTCCCAGTGTGTGTGTGTGAAGGATATTGAGGGTGTGTGTGTGTGTGTAAGTGTGGCATTTATCGGGCACATGCAGCATGCTCGTCTGGAACTCCTTTTTCTCTTCCTTGTTGTTGTGTTGTTGTGGGGGTTAAACTCGATAAACGCTTGTTTGGCCAGCAATTGAAGTTATCGTTATCGTTATCGCTCTGTGTCCCCATGTGTGTTTGTGTGTGTGTGTGTGATGATGTGTGTTAGATGATGGCGATTATGGGCAGCACTGTACTACAGTGAGCGACATGAGACCTTGATGGAATTGAACTGATGACTTGTTTTTTGGTATTTTTTTTCGAGAATATTTCAGTTTCTTTTTTTATCTCTTTTATGGTTTTTGGTTTTTATCTTTTGTATTTTTTTTTCTTTTGTGAACTAAACAACGACACAACGTTACAAAGGTAATTTGCGATAAGAAAATGATAAGCAATAAAATACTTGGCGCTAAAAAAACGAAGAATTAAAAGTCGAAGAAACGCAATGAGATGGAAACGGAACACGTTAAAGAGCGACAGCGAGAGAGGGTGAAGGCTAGTGCGAGCGAGATAGAAAGAGCGATGCCAGCTGAAACCAAATGAGAATGGAAAAGAAGAGGTAACGTGGAACAGATAAGAACGCAAATGAGCCAACGGATACGAAACGAAACGGAATGGAACACAAGGTTCGTATGGCAAAAGGCAAAGATAAGTTACAAATACCGAGACAAAGACAAAGACAAATACAAATAGAAGTCCGTAGGACAATTACGGATGTACAAACAAACAGCTCAGCGAGTTAAAGTAAGAGACAACAACAGTTAGGTTTCTGGTTTTTTGTTCTTTTTTTTTGTTTTGTTTTTGGTATTTAGCATATTAGAATCGGGAGATACGAACTTAAAGGGGTTAACAATAAGTACAGTTAGGTTTGGATACAATTCGATAGATAGCTTTAGTTAGGGTTTAGCGGTGGGGGGCGGGCTTTAATATTAGGGCTTCATAGCTTAAATCACACATAACGCAGATAACGCAAACGGAACGGTTGGAAATGAAAATTAGAAACAGAACACATACAGGTGGAACAGAGAAGGAACGGAACGCCGCAAGTGTGGCGTTTGATTGAAACGATAATGGAACGACACGAAACGAAAAAGGGGAAACGGAAACGCAACAGGAAACGGAAACGGAATCGAAACAATAAGTCAAAACTGGAGTTATCGTAAACGTAATCATAAGAGTTAAAATTGTATAGATTTGCATACGTCATGTCACCATATCCAACGGTGGTCATGGTAACGACCGCCCACCAAAATGCATCGGGTATGGACTTGAAGAAGGAATTTTCGCTTCCAGCTTCCGCAAAATAAACCGCCGATGAGAAGAGTACGACGCCTAAAAAAATTGATGGGAGAAACATTGCTTTGCATTGGTATTATATTCTTTTATGTTTTTTTTTTGTTTTTTTTTTTGTAAATTATTATTATCATTTTTTTTTTATAATAACATTTAACCAAAGAGTGTTTTTATTATTTTTTAAGGTATGTCGAGTAGCTCGGGTCTAGAGTCTGGATGCGTCAGAAACTCGTCAAGGTGTCTGTGGTTTCAGGGTGTTTTTTGTATTCCGAAAATCCATTTGGGTCTAAAATATTTCACAGTCACCATTCTTCTTCGGCTTCAGCCGCAAGATAAGTTGGCAACCCTGGTGGGCTCTCTGTTTTCTGTTTGAGTGTATCTGTTTCGGTTCAAATCAAAAGAGTTGTGATATATTCACGTGTGTGTGTGTGTGATGGATCGACTTCACCACAATCCGGCGGCATTCCCAAGCAGAAAACCAGGTCAGTTCGAGAGGGTCTCTTCGTAAAAAGTTAGGGAAAACTCAGAGGGGGCAACCCTCAGCTTGCCACTGCAACGGGGCCAAGAAATATGGTTATATCTTTGCGGTGGAACGACAGTGGACAATGGAACGAATGCCATGAGAACGATATTAGACGTTATTCCTCGTCGGGGAATTGGTGGGATGCGGAACATACTAAGGGGGGATGTAGGGGAACATACTGAGGACGAACGAAACGAAAACCAGATGAAACGCAACAGAAAAACAATAACAAAAAGGAATTAAGAGAATGGGAGACAGAACCGGAGCGAGATACAGAGAACTGATCATGCCAAGAAGTGGGATCAACACTCAAGGAACGGGGGGGAATGGGACTTAAATGAAAATGAGACAAAAAACAGTAGGAATACGGGGGGGAAGGAGGTTGGGAGAGGACAGCGGGGGAACAAGATCAATTAAAGCGAGCGATCACAACAAAGGAACCACAACATCTATAGCTTGCTTAGCCTATTCGTATTCACATCGTTCAATTTACAAGGATAAAACGGTATTCTCATTCGCTTTCCCTTTTGTCACAACTGTACAAATTCGCCGCCGGCTAGCAGCGGCTGTGGCGGAACGTGTGGCAATGGAACCACTGAGGCTGACGTCTCATTCCATAATTATTCTATTTACATTTGGCATTGCATTACAAGGACACCACACACATAGCGCTATAGATAGATATATATAGCTGAGACGGGTGAGAATGGGAGGGACTGTACAACACTCAGTTACAAAAACAGAAAGAAGGAAAGAGTGATAGATAAAGAGAGTTCGAAAGAGAGAGAGCTTGAGAGAGTGAGAGATAGGGAGAGATATAACATATACAAGATGGAGATAGAGAGAGAGCAGGATATGGAAAGTAGCTAGTGCCACGCCAGGCAGCACACAGTTGTGAACGTGGTAGGAACGTGTGGAACTGGAACGGAAATTGAAACGTGGGCTGTACCTCATATCACCATATCCCACCGTCGTCATGGTCACCACAGCCCACCAGAAGCCGTCCGGTATCGACTTGAAAAAGGAACTGTCGCTGCCAGCCTCCGCGAAATAAACCGCCGACGAGAACAGGACCACGCCTGCATCGGGATCCGATCGTGGGGGATCGGGGGAAACGGATCGGAACAGAGATCAAACGTTATTAGAGTGCAAGTATTATTGTTATTTTCTGCTTGGGAATTTTATTTGTTTTCTCTTTTTTTTGTTAAATATTTTTTTGTTTTGGGTTTGGTGGTTGATTTTTTCGGGTTTTCGGTTGGGTCGCGGGGACAGAGATCTGAGCCCCGTCAGATTTCAATGTGGCATAATCACCTTAAGTCTTTATTTAAAACAACTACAAGATATACATAAGACTATGATTATGAATTAGTAAATTTTCGTTATTTAGAATTTGAATTCGGTGCACAGAAAAGAAAACTATATATTTTTATACCCTTGCAGGGTATTATAATTTTAGTCAGAAGTTTGCAACGCAGTGAAGGAGACATTTCCGACCCTATAAAGTATATATATTCTTGATCAGCATCAACAGCCGAGTTGATCTAGCCATGTCCGTCTGTCCGTCTGTCCGTCTGTCCGTCTGTCCGTCTGTCCGTCTGTCCGTCTGTCCGTCTGTCCGTCTGTCCGTCTGTCCGTCTGTCCGTCTGTCCGTCTGTCCGTCTGTCCGTCTGTCCGTCCGTTTCTACGCAAACTAGTCCCTCAGTTTTGAAGCTATCTGAATGAAACTTTGAAGATAGTCTTCTATATGCTCTCACTACTATATAAGTCGGAACCGGCCGGATCGGACGACTATATCATATAGCTGCCATAGGAACGATCGGTAAATTTTAATCAAAAAAATTATAACTTAGCCAATTTTTAAGATATTTGCATAAAATTTTAGATCTGATCATTTGGTATTATTTTAG
>VNJU01005640.1:0-50298 GCA_008042675.1 Drosophila seguyi | reverse complement strand
ATGGAATATGGAATATGGAATATGAGGGTCTGTCGCCTTCTTAATTTATTCACCGCTAATAAATGTAAAAACATTTTGCTTAAAAAGTAACGCAACAAACTTTGAATCGGGACGGGCAAGTCAGCTGACATCTGCACTAGTTTTCCAATACTTCTTGCCGACCATTTCCAGCACTGCCTCCGAAATCAGATGATTGTGATTTCAAATATTAAAAATTAACTTATTACCGCCTAGAATGCTTTTACCTTTGATTTTATGCAATGAATTAGTACCCTATTAACGTCCTTTGGTTGGAAACTATAGCGGGCCAAAATTTGATCGGCCCTTAATTTACAAAACTCTGGCAAAACAAACGCAGCGGCCAGCTGAAAATTTTTGGGAACAAAGGGGACCAAAGGGAAATGTCATAAAAAATCCTTCAAACAGCAAGGGAAATTCGCTTATGTTAAAGGGAAATCCGAAAATGTTATCAAATTCACTTCCGAGTGGAAACTGGAACAGGCCTGATTATAATGTGCTCGTATCAGATTTTGTGTATCACAAATCAGATATCATGCTTTGATTATTACAAAAGTATTCCTTGTGCATAATGTTATTTTCAAATTAAGTAAAATAAATAAGTTTAACCGCTCGAGTCGCATGTAACTACAAATTTATCCGCTTTAAGGACCTCCAACTGTTGTTTTCAAATATTTAAAATGGTTTTATTTAGGACATAAATATGGTTAACATCAGCAAAAGCCGTATTCAAGGCACTTTAAGCTAAGTTTTAAAAGAGTTGCAGCTATTTTCTGTGATAAATCATTTTGTAGGTTTCGCTAGTCAGTACTTTGGGCATTCCTGCTTTAAAAACAGTCAGAGAGTCCTGCAGGACATGGCATATACTTTAACGAATCGGAGATATCTGCTTTAAGGCTCGGGAAATTAGAATAGCCTGAAAGCCCAGGTAAAAACCCAGCATTTTTGGTAGGAGAACTCACTTCAAGAGCTTACGCATGCGGCAGCCTAATCCTATTCCGGCCTCAACCGGCGCACTCCACTCTGTGAGCTGCTCTTCCACATCAATGGCTCCGGAATAGGAGATGAGGTGCGGCGGGAATGGGAGGGAGTGCCGGCTAGAAGACGCTTCTGTTTTCATTCATTCATCTCACTCGAGACAAAATCAAAATTCAACTAATTTGCATTTTCGATTTGCATATTTACACAGAATCCAGCCTATCGTCGAGTACAGTGCGGCCGTCTCCCCCATGCAAATGTTCTGTCATTGAAATTAAATTGATTGCAAATACTGAAGATTGACTTGAAGAGGGGATAGCCGATAAAGATGCAGATGCGGATGCGGATGCGAGGTGGGCCCCGGCTGGCTCCATGTTGATTTTTGATAACTTCCCGACACTGCCCAACCCCCTCCGCCCGTCAGTCAAGGCAGGCAAAGTCAAAGTCAGGGCCCGTAATTGCAGTTTGTGTGCCGAAGGGTTGCTCTGGCTGCAATTGTGCCAAATGCCATTAATGAAAATCACAAACACAGACCCTCAGCCGAGCCGCACCCTTAACCCCTGGCACATGGCACGAAAATGCTACCCTAATTTGAAATTAAGCAGCCTTTCTGGGGACGGAGTTAAAGGGTGTGCAAAATGCATTACACGAGATGCGTTAATGGAAACTCAAATGGTTAGAGCGGGGAGAGATGCCACTCAGCGTGGACAGCCTGCCCCTCTTCAGCGGAAGGTCCTTTGAGCAGGGGCAAAGTTAAACAGAAGAATCATTTCAAGTCTGAAAGTTGGACTTGGACTGTTTAATAAACTTTATTCCCACTCCGCGTTCTATAATAGTTTTGCACAATTCTCGGAAATTGGCACAGCCCAAATCAGTTGCGAAACAAGTTGATTGAACAGTTTATCAAGCGCCCAGTCAGCGAAAGGTAAACATCTGGATGGATGGGTGCTAGGGTGCTCATGTCATGAGAGAGCCAAAGAAATGACGGCACGCATCTTGCCTCGACCCAGGGCAGGGGTTGAGTGGAAGGCCCAACCCCTGGATCGACGGTATTTACTTTGCCGGGATTTACTTGCCTCCCCGAGCTGCTGCTGAAATTCATCTAAACAAATTGGAAAATTTTATAAAAATTGGTTTATGATGTCGACATTTGTACAGCAGCCGGAAGTTGTCGGGCAAATGCTCTCAGCAGAATCAACCCAAACGAGAGTCGAATGGGAAAAGTGCAGCGAAGCGAAGCCCGGAGGAGGGGGGCTAAGCCACCCAGGTGCCAGGAGGGGGTTTGCCTCGTCGGTGACAGTTCCTTAACCCAACAGGTGCTGGTTCTGGTGATGGCGCCATCAATAACAAGCTGACAGTGACACTGGCAAGTGGATGAGCGAAACAAATCAATAAGCTGGAGGTGGAGATGGAGATGGAGCCAAGTGTCAAAGGAATTCGAATCGCTGTGTCGGGAGAGGGCTCAATTTGGGTGAATGATTTAGGGAAGAGCGAAGGCTCCCCCGGCACCTGCGACTCCAAGCTGATTACTGGATCCGGCTGGCCAAAAGCCATAACGGAAATTAATATCACTTTTATTTCCAGTTAAACTTAATTTCGCAATATAAATCCAATCTAAAAGCTTTAAATTACGCCAGCCGACGGCAGTCCCCAGTCATTAAATTGATAAATAACCAAAACTTTGCTCATAATCGCCTGCGCAGCGAGCTCGTCTTGAAGGAAGCCACCCCGTTGTGGTCGGGGACGGGGGGCTAAGACAACAGCAACATGGCAGTAAGCCCAGGCATTTATCAAGGGCCAACAGTGGCAAGCAGCTCCTTTTGCCGGTATCTATCCCGCCTGAAAATGTTGCTTTAACCATTTGTGGGTGTCCGGCCGGAGGAGGTTATGCTAGGTCTACGGCCGGATGGTGATCCATTTAAATTCCGCACATAAATTAACGCACCGCCTGCCTATATCTCACATATGTCGGCAGCCAGTCAACTATGGCCACCAACTCCTGCTTCTGCTACAGGTCCAGGTCCAGGTCCTGGTGCAACTCTCCATGCCTAGCCTTCATCCTGATTGCTGTCCATCCTCCCAGCGGACCCTGCATCCGTTTGCCGCCTCATTGGGCGGATCGTTTGAGTGACTGACTGGACGACATATTGATGTATTGGCTGCGTGCATTGAATGACTGTCCTGGCCAAATCATGTCGGCGCCCAAATGTTACTAATATCAACAGCCACCCCGGCCACCTGTGCCCCTTCCCCGGTCGCAGCCTCCGGTGGCAGCTTCATTACTTTAAATGCTTTACACGTACAGCATTTAGGCTGCGGCCCGAGGGGTGTGGCAGCGGCAGGAAGCGGCGGCAGACAGCAGACAGGCCGGGGCGGTCTTGTTTTTTTCGGCATTTCGGCAGGGGTGCGAGGGCAGGCACAAGCGTTCCATTGATGCAGCGGACGCACGGCAAACGCATTTCGCACGCAATTCAATCTATTTCTCTTTGTCAGGCGCAATCTCTTTGTCACGGGCTGCGAGTGCGACTGATGAGAATGGATGATGTCGCCGAAGTTCCCGCTTCCTCGTTATTTTTCACTTTTACCAACGATCTATGGTGCAGGGAGAATAAAGGAGAAACTCAGAGAAAAGGCTTCGGGGATGGTGGAAACGTCACTATTCACTGCTGATTACAATAGTGCCACATATTGCTTTTATGACACAAGTGATCCAAAAAGTGCGACACGTGTAGATGGCTGAGAATCAGCATAAAAGATTGTCCATTAAGATTGCCCTTGCTCATGGCGGACCAAGACAAATTGAAGGGACATGAAAAAAAACATAATTGTAAATTGCACACCGAATGAAATAGGCTCACAAATATACGCACAAAGCAGACGCATTTATGAAATCCAATTAGAGGGTTTAAACTAGAGGGACCATGAAAAACAGGAAGAAAGTCAACCTGACTTGTAGTCATCTCGCTCTGACATAGATAAAACCCAAAAGGTACTTTCAATTCCTTTATAAAATTCTAGTTTTCAAGCTAAATAATAGAAGCACACGTAAATCTCATTGCTCAAATGAAAACTAGTAGAATCTAGAACCAGTTTCTATCCTCACTGTTATATTTCCTAATAGCTTTATCATCGAAACAGATGTATATGAGATGAACTTGACGTGAAAGCAATTTGGTTGTCAACCTTCCCGTTAAACAGTAACTAAATCTTTTCTTCTTCAATTGGGTAACTAAAATCGGCCTTTATTTAAGCGAGCCGAAAATAATTTGACAGGGAGTCAACCGAGTTTTTCCTAGTACTTTATCTTTCCAACAGTAAGGGTCTCGTGCAGTTCAATTTCAATATAACTAACAGCGCCCCTCCTAGAGACATGTTGTATTTCTGGTAAGCTATTTTGCTACTTCTTTAATTTATTTGAAACCGAGGTTTCCCTTGGAAGTTGACGTCTGTTGTACGCCAAATCAAATTACTCCACTTACTGTTGTCAAAAGAAATGTGTGCTTCAGTTGCCGGGACTTTCACACCCCTCGTTTCTGGTTGCTCGTTCCCCGTTCCTCGAGCACCCTTTTGTGCTGACATCGCAAAAGTTCCTCTCCCACTCGCTGTCAGCTAACCCCCCTTGCCGACAGTTACCACGAAAGATTTCCTGTTGGCATAACTCTCTCCTAACGAAATTAAGGACTTTCAATCAGAATGGTTTTATGTGTGTAAGTTGCTTGCCACTTAAGCCTGAGCAAGACTTTCGGGGTAGAAACTATAAAAAAGTGTTACATGGACAATTAAGTTTTTATTAAGCACTTCCGCTAGGTAGCAAAGACATAAGTACATATATATGTATATAACACACATGCACAGTTACACTTTGACTTCCTCGGGCGCCAAGCGGTAAAGAAAGAGAAGGGTTGAGAAAGGGTAGACAGGGACACGAAAGAGTCAGAAAGTTGGGCAATTTTGTTGAACATACTCTTGTTTATATTTTTTGTTTATATTTTAAATACATTTTAATTAGTATTTATTGTTTTTATAGACTTACTGGCGCCTGGCTCCCGCAATTAGAAAACAAACCCCAACACGACCCCTTCTGTGGCGTTCAACACTTGCCAAATTAGACATGCAACGATAGTGACAACAGCAAGAAGGGGTTAGTCCAATCAAGGGACATACACACACACACACACGGAAGGCCAACAGCAAACAATGAAGAGCTGATCCCACCCGCCGGGGAAAATCCCAATCAGAGCTGCTTCTTTTTCGGCCTCTCCTTCGGCGGAGCAATTAACTGCGCTTTGATTAACTCTCCACGCAGCCCGTTGACAACGGCGACGACAGCGCCTCCCACATACAACCCATCAGCCACCCACCCACCGTCCCCCCCTGAACGCAGAGCTGCAGCAACAGCAGACGGTGCTTAGCCGCTGTCTGTTAGCTAACAGCTGTCAATTACAGCCGCGCCTGGTTAGACGCTGTAAAGGCGGCGCTTTGACAGTCCTTTGCCTTTTCGGTCTTCCGGAATCCTGAATCCGGAGCTCTCGGCAAACCCAGCCGAAGTCCTACGTCTGCACAGAGATTTCAAGTCACGGCGAGCACAGAGAAAAACTAGGGGAACTGAAGGAGGGTTATGAAAAAAAGTGAGTTGGTTGCAGGATCATTTTCTTATCGTTTTTGTCAAAGGTTTACTCTTTAAGTCTTTTATGTAAAGTTAAAATATTATAACACTTCAAGGACCAAAGGAACATAGTATAATTACTGTATTATTTAAAGAGATATTGTAATTGTAGTGAGAACCGCTTATTATACAAATCAGTTTAAGAGATGTCGATGATAAATCGAAAAGAGTAGTTACTTTGATCATCTGCTAGGCTTCCGCAAAGACTTTTCTGATAGTTGCTCAATAATTAAAAAAAAAACAAAAAATACACAAATAAATAAAGAAGAACTTAAGATATAAATAACTTAGATATAACTATGGTTAAATATTCAGAATTTCGTAAAACAGTAAACAAACTATTTATTGAAGATTGTAAGGACGTCTGAGGAGACGTCCTATTAAGTTTTCTACTTGATGTTAGGTTTTCCTCTGTGTTTCCTTCGCCCATTGGCGGTAATTAAAGTGCACGTCGGGCCCTGGACTTAGCTTGTGCCATCGACTGGCACTTTATTAAGCCGCGTTAGCTCGCTCTCCCCCTCGGTTGGCAACTTCCGTTGGCGCTCAACGGATATGTCGCTTTGCGTTGTACTCTGATAAGTTATGACACTTTTAGCGCCCACTGTGCGGCGTGGGAGTGCGTGTGCCACAGTGCTTGTGTGTGTATGAGAGCCACCCCTTTGTGTTTTGGCCACAAGAAGTTCATTGAAGCGCATAATCGCATGTTAAATGTGTTGTAATTAAAATATTAATTTCTTCGTTCTGGGTCCTTTCTCTTCAGCCGGCACCCTCTCCTGGCTCGCCCAATTCCCACTCCCTCAATCCCCTCAACGTCGTAATCAGCTTCAGGGAAACCACCGTCATTCACATTATCGTCTTCGCCGTCGTCACCGTCTGCTGCCTTGTGGTTTTTCGGCTGTTGTGTAATTATAGTTTTCAGCATTTCCTGGCTTACTAATTTTTCATAATTTTAGGTTGTTTAAACCTTCTTTAAAGTATAGGAACCAGGAGTTAACATTTCTGAATACATTTCGGGGGAATAAAATCAGAGGTTATTCCCTTCGGGTTCCCGTTCAATTTGTTTGACCTTTTCCATTATCAAGTTTAGTTAAAACCCCAATAATGGAATTAAAAACTCACTTAACTAGACTGTTTGCATTAGATCCATTACGCAACCCAATAAGGCACAGGCACAGACGCCCGGAAAACAAAACAAAAAAAAACGAATATTACTTAGTCAGGGTCCTTACTCCACCGATGGATATTGCAACCACCCGATCTTTGGCTGGCAAACTGCGGTGTTGTAATCGGATATAATTCCTGCTCTCCAGAGAGCAGCCCGCCCGGGGGCCAAGCTTCCTGAAAAAAAATATATAAATGGGAGAAAAAGGCGTGCTAAAGACAGAGCCAGGCCTCGGCTCCTGGCCATGGCAACTAAGCCATCATCGGCCATGGACTTTCACATTTGATTTACAAAAAATGAATGGCGAAAAAGTTAAATGCAACAAAAAGAAAAACATTATACAACAAACGATACGAAACGAAATTTCCTGGGCCCCAAGTGACACCCGCAGCCAGCCGATAAAGGGGAATTTGGCCCGGTGGGGTTGGGTGTTATAAACAAAAAATTAAGCGCATACGTGAGCTGCATGCGAGTCCTGTCTGTGCTCGCTGTCTGGTCTTTGCTGGTCCGTCGTTTTTTGCTCATTACGAGCGATATAGAAAAAGGAAAAGCCAAGAAAAACGGTCGCAACTACCCTCGTGTGAGTGTGTTATTTGTTATTAAACGAATCCCCGTATCGGATTCAGCCCGGCGAACGGTCTGTCTGGACTGGCACGGGTCGTCATTCGTGCGTTGCCGGCATTTTGTAATCGAGACTGACCGCAATTTCATTCATACCTGTCGTCGTTGGAGTTCCAAGGCACTACTCCTCATTAGCGTCGGTTAGGGTCCCTTTCCCCGGGCAAGGGTTGCCAGTTCACGGTGTCAATAGAAAAAAAGCTGACACGTTTACACCTGCATTTCTGTGACATCCTGCCTTGGCCCAGCGGGATCTGCTTTAGCTGGTAACTTCATTTATCTAATTGTCCTGAGAGTCAGCGCAGTGGCAAAACAAAAATTGCATTTCAATTCAATTCCTGATGCTTATCGGGCCGCTGGCTGTAGCCAGGACAACCCCCACGAAGCCAGAGCAAAGCAAAAGGAAAGCCAAATCCATTTTCCCGCTTTATCCACTCAAGAGGTTGGGCCCACTAACAAATGGCTTTCATTTCACTCGCCGACTTGCGGCAGATAAGCCGGCAGCCCCCTTCCCCCCACCCTCGGATCAAATGGAAATATTAGTAGACCAGGAAACTAGAAGAGTCCGGGACCCTTGCGCCTGGCTTCGATTTCGCTGCACGTGACCAAATTACTCCCCCTTGCGGTGTAACTCTCCCGACATGTCCTAGACCGAATGCGTCCGGATTCCTTCCCGGCGCTGACGTCTTTCTGGGCTGTCGGGCAATTAGCCTTTCGAGCCGGATCCTGACTGCGAATCGCTCCTGGATTTAATCAAAATCAGCCGTGTATAGCTCGAACGTTTTTGTGTACACTCCTGTTTTCGTTAATATAAATTATTCTAATGGCAATTTGTCGCTATTTTGGCCATTGCCTTGTTAGCTGTCAGAGCCTTGCCGTCATAGATATATGGGCCGTTATGTGGGTTAATGAATATAAATGTCTTCATGAGCAGTTCGCCGAGATTGCCGCTGTAGGGGGAAACTTAGAGACCAAGGGGAAAGACAAGTTGCCAAGGCTTGAAATATCGATTGGCCTTTCGATTCAAGGCTTTTTCACCTAAGGAAACTGTCATGTTCTCCATTTCATTTGGGTTTGAATCTTAGGATTGGTAAAGGACTTCTTACCGTTCGTATTTTCTGTTGCTGACTTTTCCTATTCATTCTTAAAGCTTTTTGGCCATAAAAGGCAAGTCTGTGAAGAAGATAGGTACCCGGTACTTCAAGTACTATCAGTACAACTAGGAATACAAGTAATATCTAGTATCGATAATAAAGCAAAAAATGAATAGTCTATGGTTTTCTTGATACATTTAACCAATATATATCTGCCAAAAATCAGCTACGTTTTAAGGGTAAAAAACTCTATAAATCTGAAGTGTCCTTCACCATTTGGCAGCTTTCTGCTTAATATTTCTATTACAATTTAATCAAAAATCTAATATCCTGCAGGCGGTCAATTGGAAATATGTAGTGGCAAATCCAGAAAATGCTTTGTTCAAGGCTGATTTTATCTGCACATTTAAATAGAGATGTCTTTCCATAATCCACTTCCAAGCGATCCCTAGGACAGACCCATCCCCTGGAAAAATCAAACGGAAGAAAAGTAATGAACAGCTGTTTGATCCCTATATTAATGTCGACTGTCTTGGCAACCGAATGGAGATTGGGATCGGCTGTTATGACCCTAGCAGCCACCACCCATGAACGCTGCTCGGGAATATTCCAAGGAAGGGAAGCGGCTAATCCTTTCCAAGTACACGCATGAAAAGTGCCACATGCTGTGTGCAGAAAATGCAACATTTGTGTCCAAGGCCACCGGAGAGCAGTTGTTGCACGTGCTGGGACGGTGGTGGTGCGTCCCTTGGTGGTGGTGGTGGTTCGGTTCGTCAACGGATGAAACAAGAGTCGCGTGGAAACAGCCGCGTGCACTATAACTCAAAATTATTTGGGCAAACAGTTCAAGTGGTTCGGACTTGGGTTAGGGGACACGTGCAGGTCCTAATCCCGAAATTATGTCGGGGAATGTTGCCTGAAAAGGTAGGGATGGACCCGGGTCAGCTGGGCAAGGTTACCTGCAACGAGAAGAGGGAAAACAAAAAGGTTTTTAATTAAATCCCTAGTAATAAAACATAAAATTCACTTTAATGCGCTGCCCATGTGTGCCCAGGAGTGAGGACAGGACCCGCGTCCCGACCGAGCCAATTAGGAATCATAAATCCGTGGCACAAACTTTTTGCCAGCCACCAAATTGCAGGAAGCATCGGACATAAAAACAGTCATTGGTCCGGATGGAAAACAAAACACAGACTCAAATTGTTTGACAATTAAAAAGGGAGCAATCCAAATTTTGGCCAACCAGTGAAAAAATCCGGCAGTCCAGTGCGATTCGTGTACAAAAGTATTACAATGTGGCGGGTTCTTAATCAACAGGGATCCGAATGCGTCGAATGGGGGAGCGAAATAAGCGAGAAACGGGCCCCAAATAAAAATGTAAATATTAATAAGCGTCAATATGCGTTCAACCATGGCAGAATCCTGCCCAGGCCGGGAAGGAGCCAGCGAAATTCAGGCAAACAAGCGAGCAAACAAACGCAAACGCCGCAGTCATGGCCCGTGTCTCCTCTCCCCGCTCACCGCAGGCCCCATCCGCCCAGAACCGCACACGGGAACAGCAGGGAAAACATTCAGTCAGACGCCGCGGCCGAGGGGAGATGCTAATCTCCCACCCACCCCTTTGAACCCAGCCACCCCCCAGGCCATCCCTCCGAAGCCACTAGTGCTGCCGGTCGCCGCCGCACCCGAACCCGAGCTGAGTCCCGAACCCAAACCCGAGCGCCGTGCTCGTGGTCGTTTGCCACTCGAAAGGACTCGGACGAAGTCGGTCCGAACGCTAATGTGAGACTAAATGCGAGCCGGGGACCAAAACCGATTTCCGCCGAGGGGCAAATGGGTTCGAGTGGTTCGAGGCTCTAGTGGGTTAGTGGCAGAGGAAGGTAGAAATCAGGATTTTTAAATTTGTAAAGATGAAAAGGACAAGAGAATTGATGTTGACTTTGTCAACAAATACATACAATTTCTGTTTAAATTTTATTAATATAATGCAGTTATAAGACTGGTTCTTTAATTAAAGTTTTCGCGGAAGGCTTGACGGACAGCACCATAAGGTTCTACCTAAGTTCAGTTAAAATTTATTCTGAAATGTTGTCGGTCTGTGTAATTGTCTCTTTAAAGGCTCAAATTAAATGTCTAAATTTTATTTATATAGTAAATAATGAATACTGCATTATTGTGTCACATGGGTACTACAGGTTCATTAAAAAGTTTTCATTAAACACCTAACAGCACGATAAAGTTTTGCATAAGTGTGGGCAAGATCACGACACTTCTAAGTAAAATAATTAATAAGAGAGACTGTTGTAAAATTTTAAAATCCGAGAAAGAAACAATAACGCATATGGTTGTCCTAACTAAATATATTACTTATGAACCGGTGTCATAAATGCATAATCAAATCAAAAAGGCTTTATTACAGATGTTCTTTGGAATACTAACATTTTCCGTGCATCTCAGGATTATATGATGGCGCTTAAGACTTTAATTTAATTTTTGACTAATAAATCGTCATATAATAATGTAATAATGTTTGCCTTTGTATCATTTTGCATCAGTTCCTTTGTGTACGTAACTTTGTACTCATTGAAATTTGTTTTATTAATTCTATGTATAAAAGATGAAAAAATTGTGATTTCTAATCGTGTTTTAAGAACTGAAAGTCAAAACTGACATAATTTGGTTCACATCAGAATAAAGGGAGTATAGAAACCCATCGGCTGCACTCCCACCCCTCAGATTTCCAATGTGGGGAAAAGGCTCACTGCTTTTTTATGCCCGACCCGAGCCCTTCCTTTTCACGCTCGCATTCCAACCCCCTAGAAGACCCAATCAGCCGCCCTGCCATCATATCAACATCAAGTCATGGACTTTTGTGGAATGGAACTTTCAACACCGGAAGCAGCGTGTTGCATGTATTTATGTAGATATTAGCGCAGCGCCCCCGTCCCGCCACCGCTGGGTCTATTGAAAATATCGCTCCTGGCCAAAACCGAACCGAACCGAAGCGTATGGCAGTGTGTGTCCCCGTCGCTCGCCGTTGTTATTTTTTATAAGCGGGGACTATAAACCAGATTTTCAGGGCACCGCACCCCCCTTTCATCGTGCCAGGGGCGAGACACAGGGGCTAGTCAAATTAAGGTCCGTGTTTTTGTGTGCTGGGAGATGCACGGCACACCCCTCGGCGAGAAGGAACCGGAGGAAAGTAACGAGTCAGGGACTTTTTCCTCGGCCATTCAGTGAAATTATGCATTCATAGCCCAGCCAGGAGTGGAAATTCGGTTGGCCAAAGGAGTAGAAAAACGGGGAAAAGTCGTTTAGGTCGACTTGATTAAACATCGGCTGGGTTGGTCTGGGCATCATCTCTTCAGAGTAAACACGATTGAAAGGATATTCGAGTGCTGTTCCGGTAAGAAGATTTTTCCCAATGCACTGCTCTACTTCATGGTGACCTCTGGCCCTCAAGCTGAGGTAGTCTAAACAAACAAAAAGAGAGAAAGAGTCCTTCGTTTACCTTCCCTTTAAGCTGCATAGCTCGTGCCGAGATGCCACCCCTGAGCCTTTAATCAAATGCAATGCACCCCATCGGGGATAATCTCGGCGTTCCGGGCCATAACAAGTTATTATTGTTGGCCGTTGTCCTGGCTGCATGTTATTTCCCTTAAAAAGTGTCAAGCAGAGGACTCCCTACCTACCTGACAGCCCCTGATGCATCATGCATCAGCAACATCAATGAGATGTGTAAGCCTTTGACTTGCCCGGGGGTTGCCGCTCGGCCAGAAGCCGAAACCTGTTTGATCGGAACCCGTTCTCAAGGCTTACTCGGCCACTGTCCACTACTCCGGCCATAGGGGCAGAAAATCTCAATGAGGAGAGCCTGGAACAAAGAACTGGGACCGCGTGTGTCGCGTGTTCCTTCATATTTCAGAGCTCTGAACGATGTCGCTTGGGGAGGGGTTGCAAAACGGTAAACGATTTCACGATAACATCTGCGGCGGTGTTGCGATTCGAGAAACGAGGGTTGCCCATTGCATAATTATGCCATTGTCCAATGAAGTTCGCAATGCTGCTGCCGATATAATCTAATTTGCCCAGTCCACGGGACCTTTTTGAGTTCGGGGTTGTTTTTATGCCATTTCAGCAAGTCAACCTATTGACCCAGAAGATTTGGCGTTGTTCTTTTACTCTCCGCTTCTGTTTTAGATCACCTTGAACAGAGTTGCTCACACAGAGTCCTGTGTGTGCTTTGACGTCAGATCTTGGGGTCATTTGAATAACTTACACCCAGTGATAATTCTCTGGCATAAAGAAATCCATAAGTCCGCAAGGTGCTCAAGATGCCAAGCCATAAAACATCGACGGGCAAATGCCACAAAATCCCCGGCATAAAGCGCACTTCATAACTCATTTGCTGCCGGCTCACTGAGGAGAGATGCGGCAGGGTATGGATGAATGAAGCACATTCCCATTCCCATCCCCATCTCCATTCCCATCCCCATCCCCATCAGCAAGTCCTCCTCAAACACTCTCGCATCCCCCCTATTCGGATGTCTGTTTGTCGGTTGGCTCATCGTGTGTAATGGCAACGATTTTCACTCTTTTGTATTTGATTTTCGAAATTGTAATGCCAAGCAATTTCGGTTTCAGTTTCAATTCGTTGGTGGCGAAAGGGGGGTCTCTGTGGCTCTGGGGCCCTGCCGGGGGTGTAACGAATGCGGTACATTTGTCAAATTAGCCGGGGCAGATAAGCGACGGGCGTAGCCAGCGACAAGCACGTTGTCCCAAAGCGAATGCAATAATCCACTTCTCTGGCAATTACTTGTCTTAATATTTATAGCCATCGCTACGTGAGGGATTTCACAGGAGGTTGGCGAGCTAAGAGACCCATTCGACATCTATTCCAAAGATTAAAGAAATCGACAGTCAACGAACCGTTCTAAACTTCCTTTAAAATAGGGTACTATTCGCCTCAACGTATTCCCCTTAAATTTTGTAGGTAATTGCTGGGGCGACCCTCGACGTACCCGGGTAGTGGTGTTATTGAACTGAACTTGACATTTTGCACTCGCTGCCGAGCAGAGCTCCGAGCAGAGTACACGCAATAAAAAGGATAATACACACAGATACACAGCGATTCAGCTGCAGACACAGATACCAACACAGCACAGCACATCCACAAATAGCATGAGGACTCGACCCCAAGCAGGAGGCAGCTGCCATCGAATCGGATCGGGTCGGGCCGCACGAATAATACTCGCAAAGCCGGATTCGGCGAGTGGGGCTGCGTAGGCAACGTGCCGCAAAAAGCGGTATGAACGGACACGCGGTGCGGTGCGCCTATGAAATTATTTGTTGGCTTGCCAAACCCAAAAACGGAAAAGGGAAAAAGGGAAAAGGCTATGGAAATATTGAAATATGCAGGCGTGCTTTCACAGGCCCCGCATTAAAGGCGCCACGAACCAAAACGGACAAGTGAAGGCTTAAAGTGCAGCCTGTATGGGAAGGGGAATTGGCATAACATGGCTTGATACTTTTTGTCGATTATGGCAATTTTATGTATATATTATATTCATACATATGTCAGATAGATTTATATAGATGCCGGTTTTACCCTTGACTGACAGGGAGTTCTGTGTACCACATGAACTTCCTTTATAAAACAAGAACAGAGAAAGGCAGAAGAAAATCTTGAAAAATGACGGTGAATGTTGGAAAACATCCATTGGTGCTGTCAACACAAATGTAAATGTTGCAGAAGTTTCATATTAACAGAACCTTCGATACTTGTTATTTGACTTTGCTTAACTTTCAGAGTACCTCTCTTTAGTCGATATAATTTTATACCTTATAGTCTTTGAGATCTTTTGTTTCGGCTAATTATGTTGATCAAGAATATATTTGACTTATTAGTTAAAAAATATAACCTTCTGCTTGTTATATACATTCGCGGTAGGCACTTGGCTATAATAACCTTATACCCTTGGGGTATAAGGATCATGCTGATCATGGTAAGTACCTGTTTCCAATATCTTTATTGAAAACATCTTTATTCTAAGAAAAATGTAACGCCGACAACTATTTACTTCTCTTATTCCTTACTAAGGCGAATTAAGAAATTATGGAAATCCTTTTGAAAAACAGTTAGAAGAAATCCGCCGGGGCCTGTGTTTTCCTTTGCCTTTTAGCCAAATTATAAGACACCCGGCGCAGATTTTAATTAGATGTAATGTCAACATAATGAGTTTTATGTCATCTAGAGGGGGCGGTTCCCCTGTCCGAGTTAATCCCGCCTGGAAGCACCGCTGCTGATCCTCACCCAAGCCTAAGTCAGGCCATAAAGCCCCACTGTTAGCTGTCAGTTCCCAACCATTCTATGGCTGGACCCGGATTAACCGCAGGAGCAGAAATCTCAGCCAGCGGCTTGAGTTGCTCATTAGCAGCCTAGTCGCCTGGGTGGGCACACAAGGATCTGCGAGGATGCCGGGGCCTACCTCAATCGCCCTGTGCGACCCGGCGGACGCACAATTAAATGACACAAAAACGGATTAGCGCGGAGCCAACAATGCGTGAGCAATGAGGGCGCCTCCTCCGTTCCTGGCCACTTAGCATTTATGGACGAGGCACTAAAATAATTTTTATGAAAATTAACTCAACCTAAAATAAGGCGAGCACAGTCCTTTCGCCTGCCTGTCTGTCTTCCTGGCTGAGTGTGTGTGTGTTCGTGATAATTGTCGTGTGTCCTCGAGGCAGGCTGGCTGTCTGCCCGTCTGGCTGTCTGCCTGTCTATCTGTGTGAACTTGGGAACTTGATTTTGCGGAAGAAGACAGGCGGCGGCAGGAGCCAGCGCAGGAGCGGGAGCAGCAGCAAGAGCAACGTGCAACATCTGGCGCTAAGTACAAACTGTGATACACACAGACAGATGGAAGGACTCCGGGGACAGGCTGTTGCTGGCGGAAGGGACGCGAGCGAAGCGCAGCACACACATATCCTGGCCCGCCGCGGGACCGCGTGGCTCCTCCAGGAGCTGAAGCTCGAAGGGATGCGCGCGCAGCAGGCGGAGGGCGCTGCTGCTCGAGACGCTCCTGAGAAAAAGGAAGTTAGGCAGCAGGCAGGCAGGCAGGCAGCCTGGCAAGGAATTAAGTGCTGCGAGCTATGGAATTGAAAGCGTCGCTCCGCGTTTGTCCTTTGCCTGGCTAACTTTAAAGGGGGGCGGAGGGATGGATGCAAGGGAGGGGTGCGGAGTGCGGTGTGCGGACATGGCCGGGCAGCGTGAGAACATTTTCATGCAGGATATTTTTTCAGTTCGCTGCGGTGGCTGCTCATCAAGAGTGGAACACACCCTGGTGGGAAGTTGCTACCCCATCACACTCATACTCACACTCACACTCGCACTCGCACTCACACTCACGCACTCGCACACCAACACACACTCGCCTCAACAGCTGTGGGACAGAGTGCTGCTTATGAAATTTCCCAGTATTGCCGACACTTCCGTGTTGCCTGCCTCTCTCTCGCCGCTCTGCACTTGCGCTCTCGTGACTCTCGTGAGAAGAGCACAACACAGAATACCGGGTTCTCCTCCCCCTGACCACCCCGACCCGAACCCTCTCTTCGACCGCTGCTGAAGTGCACTTCACTGGCTGGGTAAATATGTATAGCTCTTCTCTGCTTCTTCCTCCTTCCTGAATTTTTCGTAACTTTGGGCTGAGCCCAGCTCCTCTCTGCTCTCTCCACTTTCCACTCTCCACTCTCCTCTCTCCGGCTGTGTCGACCGCTCGTTCCGCCTCTCTGTGCATGGTCGGGGGTGTTATGTATTTTTTACAAGTGTTTAGTCAAATTCGTTTGGCATTTCTGAAGGGGGAGCGCCGACGCCCCACCCGCCTCCATACCGCCTCGCCCCCACCGCCTGCCCTTCCTGGCGTGCGGTGAACTTAAAGAGACAGGGAAAGCGAGAGGCTGTGGGCGGGGCGATTTGTTTACAAACGTGAGGTGAAGCCGACAAGAGAGAATACGTCCTATCATCCGTACCTCCCCCCAGCCATCGCAAACTGGAAGAGGCGAGGAAGAGCATTTTGGATGGAAATTGATTTTCGGTGTGACGAAATGCGGCCGTCGGTACAGGGGCCATGGCAAGGCGCCCGGCGTGGGGCCACTTCTAAGTAGAGGAAGCCTACAGATTGACAAACGATTAGAGTCGCCTACAGTCAACTATGAAGGGGCCAAAACTAGGTTTTTTTATCAAGTCTTTAAATTGTATTACATTTTGCATTGGGCCAATGAGATTCGGAAAATAGAACATTTGTATAGAATATAATTGGAAAAGATCTTGTGTGTTTTTACAATGTATTCAAGACTGCTCCAAATTATATGTAGTAATTTTTATGATTTTAAAATTTGTGTTACATTTCGTAAAAATCTGAAACTGAAAAACTAGAAGTAGCCTACTACTTTGAAGAATAGAACATCCCTACACAAGTTAAGCCATTTCCTAAATATGTATAATTTAACATACATTTAAATAAACTATAATATCCGAATGGACATAAAAAGCATACTCTATCAAAGGAAAACGAGAAGAATGAAAAAGGTGTACCACACATTTGCAGTACCTTCGTAAAATGGATCATGAAGAATCGTTATAATTATTAAAGATGTTTTTATGCATATCTTGATGTTTAAATACAACGATACAACAGAAATATTGACTACCCAGGATGGCAAAGGAACCAACACCAACAACTTCAATGTGACAGCAACTTATGCTTTGATTTTGCAATCTTCGAAGAGTGTTATTGTGTTTGTTCAGATTCAGGGATTGCAGAACGCAAGTGACAACTGACTGGGACGTATTTATAATCCCTTTTAGAAAACAACGAAAAGAGCATCGGGAGCTGGAAGAGGCTGTATATCTCCATTGTGTTCTAATACATTCTGCAGTGATTTGATGTAATATGATCACTTGATTTTAATCTATGTTGAGGAAGATAAACATCTGATCAAAGCAGTTATACATTCCACAAAGTATAATATTTTAACAGCGGGTAAAGCCTTTTTTATAGTGAGAGGAAAAATCGGTATAAGTCATTGAAACTAAGATTTCAAACTTATATAAATGTGTGACTAAAGTGACAAATGTATAAAGGCAATTATCTTAGACTCACTATATCAAAATAATAAAGTTATTACATTAATGTTTCTGATAGTAACTAGTTATATGTGTGAAAGTATGAAGTTTAACAGGAACAAAAACCGCCTCTACAATTTGTAATACAATGGAATTTACTCATATACAACAGAGGTACATATTTGATAATAAGGGAAGAATCCCTTTTCGAGAGCTTGTTCTTTTGCTCGTAAAACATCCTGCGATCGGTTCCAGCTGATTTCCCTTTCACAATGCTCTCAAATGAGACAACTCACGGCGAACAAACCACACACCCTGGATGCGAATGCCAAAGATCTGCTCAACCACACAGCCTCGGGCTTGGGCTCTGAAAGGAGCATCGTACTGGCATTTGAGGGTCGGCAACAGATGATTGACAAACCGCAAGACAAATTTAAATAACTGTGCAGGCAACGAGGTTTGCAGTCCTCGGGACCGAAAGAGAGATCCGTCTGGCCGGGCAAACATTCAAACAGATGATTGCCGGCAAGCAAAACAAAAGCAGGTCGAGGCACTGCCCCGAGAAACAGCTGTCGGAAGAGGAGATCGATCGCAGGGAGAAAAGCGGCAAAGGTAACCGGAAAGTGCAAGGTGCAAAAAACCAGTAATGCCGACCCGACTGAGGGGGCCTCGGATACCTATGGAAGCATTAAACAGAAGCAGCCGTAATGAGCCGCCTGCTCCGAGTGCTTGAAGTGGTCGCTGGGTCCCACCCGATGATTAGTCCGCTAAGGACCCAGGATCGCTACCCAGAGGGTCTCTCGATCAGGTAGCTCAACCTGACCCCTTGTCCGTTTGTCCTTCTGTCCGCCTGTTGAGCAGCTGTCGTTAATGATCCGCTCGGCTCCTAGAATGGTGTACGGTATTATTTCGTTACTGGGATATTTACAGAGCAAATGCAATCTCCGCTTACAGCCGCTCTAATCTTTATTGACGGGTTTCGGGTCTCGGGTTCATTTTTGGTTTCTGTTTCGGATATGGGTTCGGGTTTTCATTTAGAGCTCTGTGAAAAATTGTATTTGTCAAACAAACAATTTCGTTTGCATTATTCACAGTCCGATCTGTCGGATAAATCTTCTTCCAGTGCAAGTGTGAGTATGAGTTCGAGTTCGAGTGAGTGCCGTCGCCGCAGGTTGTCCCTTGGGACAGGTAGCTAGGTAGCTAGGGGATTGAGTGCCTAGATATTCCAGACAGCTGAACAGCTGAGCAGCTGAACAGGCAGTTCCAAAGAACTTGCTCATCGCCTACAGTTTGTTGATAAAAAGGATTTTCGTGTTTTTCTTACGTTGGGCAAACATAAAGAGGGGATTTTCATCTTTATCTGTTTTCATGTGCGATAATTACTAGGTAGAAAGATTTCACTCAGGAATTACGTTTACTTTTAGGATTTTGTATTTTAATTTTTAGATTATCAAAAAGAACCTTGTGTTCAATTTATTCAACCACATGGCGACTGTCAACCTCTTCATTAAATGATTTTTGATGGACGAAATGCAATAGCAAATAATTTAAGGGAATGAAATTAATATATATTTTTTTGTAACACAGGAAATAAGCATCAAAACACAACAATACCACCCTAATACCCCCTAAAAGGGAACACTCTCAGTTCGTCAGTTAATTTCCCGTTGATTAGCGTTCTGCTTGACAAAAAGCTGAAGGCCCCAGGGCGAAACCACCGTACCGCTTAGCACCCCGTCCAGGACCAATCCACAATCCCAAGCCACACACTAAACACACAGGAACCCCGCACCCCAGCATCGCAAACCCCCCCCCCCCCCGAGCTCAGATCACCATCCCCCTCAAAGAGGACGCGTCGCTTGCGCATAAAATGCGATTTTAATCACTTTCCGCTCCGTGTCGCTGGAGTGTGACAGCCCCGCTACCCCCTCCACTTCCCAGGCCAACTTTGTCCTGCTCCTTGGAGTGTCCTGCCGTTGGCTTGTCTTTGACTTCCTCCTTTTGCAGTGTTCCGTGCGAAAATAATTTCATTTAAATATCCACACATAAAGTTCGCCTCGGGTCTGAGCTGTATGTTAATGTAATTTTTATGCTGATTGCGAATTTCCACATTTCCGGGCGGCTGTTCGCTCCTTTGTCAGGGAATTAAGGGGGACCGGGACCGGGACCCCAGTGCGTGCTCCAGTTGGGTTTGGGCCGTAATGCCCCCGATTATGATGGGCACCCATCGTGCTAGGCTCTGCTCCTTCCGAGGCTCCTTCCACCAACTGGTCTTTCGGTCGGCCTTTGTTTAATGCGCTGTCGCTGTGGTTGCTGCCTTTGTTTATGTCCTGGCTGGCCCGTTTTAATCAGCAGCATTAATTTAATTTAATTTGATTTAATAATACATCCCGGCATATGTTCGCGGGCGCTAAGTACGTCTAAGTGGTTCGTGCTTTTGCGGCGAGCACTCCGAGTCCGGCTCCGACTCCCGGGATGATCTATTGTGTGGCCAAGTGCGGCTCCATTCTAGGGGAAGCGCTCTTTGTTCTCGCTCGCGGCTGCTCATTAAAAAGTGTACAAGGATTAAGGCCGGATCTGCAGGTTGGGGCAGTCCATTAAGATATCGAATCATGCCACTGAAGGTGGAGTGGAGCTCTGGAGGAGGCTTTAAGCGAACAGAGTGAGCTGAAAGGGACTCCCATTGGGAGATTGAAGCTAGTTTTGGGTCTAATGAACCTCGGGGAGCACTCCAACGGGCAGGCAATTCAAATAGCCACGGCTATCTCATTTTGGGCCCTCACATTTTTTTGATTACGGAGTTGCGGGGCTTCGGCTGGCAAATAATTTAAATGAATTTCTCGTTTTCATTCCAATTTCGAACTAACAGCGCTTTAGCAACACTTCAAAGGTTTCAATTTCAACAGCCACCGGCCGGGGGAGGGGGTGGGTGGGGCAGGCACATGCACAAATTCAGGCGCAAACACAAACACTGCCGCAGTCACACGGACGCACGCACACACCAGCGCAAAATAATCAAAAATGGCAAATAAACAAACACGACGAGAGCGACAACGAACGAAAGCAGCAATCGGCAGTTACAACCCTCCGCCCATCCGTCCTTGCGCCCTCCCGGCCCCCCGCCTCCCCGTTCCCTCTGGCTACGCTCTTTGCTACCTTTCCTACGCCCCGTCCTCTTGCCCTCTGTTTGTTCAAAATGTTAAAATCCTGTTTATTGGATTCAATGGTTTGTTAATTGCCAATTTCAACTCCTTCCACCGGGCGCAAAACTTTTCGCAGTCACTGTTCCTGTCGGTGTGTGTGTGTGTGTGCGTCAGTGCTAGCGTGTGCGTGTGTGTGTCCTGTAGCTTCAGGGCCCATCGATGGCACAATAATTTCCTGGCTATAAAATTCATTAGACGTCGTTGGAGCTCCGACCACCTGTACAAGTTGTCGTCTCCTTCGTCTGGAGAGTTCACACACTAACTTTACCTTGGAGTTGAGCCTCAACTTGTCCAGGGATTAGTGATGGGAATTGTGGATGGAATTACCCCTTAATATTGCAAAAATACTACATTGAACTCTGTATTCTTACATCCCCAATGGGAGTAATTTTCAGAATTGCTGATTATCCCCTCGAAATATCGATATAAATACATATATTTCAGATGAATGCTTTTAATATATCTTTATTTTGGGTCATATTGCGATAGCTATAAATAAATAGTAATTATACGGAAATACTCGAGTAATTGGTCTTATTATTTTTAAGCAGTGGTTAAAGAATATGTGAAAATGGGTGAAATTTTGTATTATTTATATTTGTTTAAAAAAAAACATCTGAGAAATTGATCTAAAAGTATGTTTTGAAGGAACAGATATATTTAAGTTAATATATCTTTAAATACATTCTATTATATTATATTTTTCTGAAAACCAAAAATTACATAAGAACTCAATTCGAAAATGTGTTCCCTTTTGTTTCGATTTAATATCGATTATCGATCCACGGGATCGAACAATTGAACCAATATCGATATTCAAAAGTCAAATGAGCGTGTATAAAAAAGTATAATGTTTATACCCTTGCAGCGTATTATTATTTTAGTCTAATGTTTGCAAAGCAGTCTAGAAGTCATTTTTAAGACCCTGTAAAGTATAAGTATTTTATATCGGCATCAAAAGACGAGTCGATCTAGTAAGGTCCGTTTGTACGTCCATCTGTCCGTTTCTACACAAACTAGTTTCTTAGTTTTTAAACTATTTGAATGAATTTCAGTAAATTTCTGGCCATTCATTAGTATATAGGTCGACACACTAGGAAATATTGTGATATATTGAAAACTTCATAGTCTTAGGAAGAGATTACAATGGATCCTTGATATCTTTAAAGTCCTTTATAGGGGAAATCTAAAAGTTGGTAGTATTTGTGTTTTGTTGTCTGTAAAAATTGAATGCAAAAGAGATGTAAAGTTAAATTTTTTAGTTATATAAGTTTGTTTGGAAATCCAAAACTGGAGAAGAATTCCATCTAAAATTTGTTTATTTGAACACATAAAACACAGATAATAAGTTGAACATGGCTATATTGAATCAAATATAATATAGTACTTGCTGCGCTAGGATGATATATAAATAAAATTTAATTAAATTGAATATAGAATATACTTTACTTTACATTGTTGTAAACTTTGAACTAAAATTATTATTTCATATGCAGGGCCACAGTAAACAGTTGAATTAATGAACTTAAAAGATAAAAAAGAACTTAAAATCATCCTTATAAAATGCTTGACTTGTATCATACAAGTTGTATGTTCTTTAATTAATTTGAGTTAACCTTCATTTTCAAAGCTATTATTATATTAACGATGTGAGAAAATAACTTGATTATTACGTTAAAGAGTTTCCTCGACCAATATCCAATGCAGTTATCAGTCACTCGTTCGCAGCACAAGAACACCTCCAGGTCCTTCAGTCCCTCGCCCACAGATGGTTGACTGGTGTCACATTTAATTCAATTGCTTCTGCTGCTGCGGAGACACAAAAAGTGGCAGCAACAGAGCAGGGGCGGCGACAAAGGGGCTGCCAGCTGCGATTGCAGCAGCTCGGCTAAAGGGGGGCGGGCTGGGGAGCTGCCACGGATATGTCGCACAAGCCTGGCAGGATATATCGGAGCGTGACAGGAGCAGAAGTCAGCCCAAAGGCAGCCGGAGACGTCAGCTCACGCATTCGACAAAAGTTTCCACAGCTTAGAAAGTTTTTTCCTTGCCGGGAGAGGGGGGATGCCCCGCCACGTAGCATTGTGAGCACAGAATTGAATTGACAACGCATTTCCGCATCGATGAATCCGCGTGAGAGGCCCCCAATCTACCAACCCCTATGTCCCCCTCCCCCCCAGGAATCGGTTGAGCCTTTGTTCGATTTCAGGCAGTTCATCATTTTTCCAAAAGTTTTTTCTTTTTCTGTCCGATGCTTCGCATATGTTGCGGAAATGTCTGGGAAATGTGCATGGAAAATCGGACTCTTCTTGCTTTGACAGATGTCGAAGGTCCGTAGGGTGTGGCTGGGTGGGTGGGTGGTTAGGGGGATAAATGGAAAAGGCTAGCCACAACTAATAGAACAACTATTCGCCGTATCACTGTTTCTCGTAATGTCTACCCGTTCCCCTGACTGGCGGCAATTGCTGAATAATGTCGGAGTCATGAAATATTTAAAATGCCTCGTCTGAAGAGGAGTTCTGGCCTCCCGCCACTCCCCTCTAGTTTGCCTCTCATCTCTGATTTCCCAAGCCCCCTTCTGCACGCCCACTTTGCTTCTCTTTTTGGTTTTCCTGCATGCGACATAACATGATGAAATTTTAATGCGGATTTTTCGCAAATATTTTTTTCATCTGGTTGCTGGAAAATATTTTAAAGCATACTTTGAAGCATCGTTGGTGGCGGAATGTGGTAAAACAAGGGCTTAAATGGGGGATATAATATAAGCGGATGTTTATTAAGTGGAAATATTAAATTATCAAAATATTGTAGGAACTTGGTAGAAACCACGCATTAAAGAGATTAATTTACACTAAATATTAGGATATATAATTAGGAGGAAATAATAAAAGAAGTTCAAGGAATGATATAAAATCTATAGGGAGTCGAAGATCTGCGTTATTTATTTTTTGGCATCTCGTTAAATAAAGAAAGACTATTAATATAAGAATAATATATAGCTTAATACAACATCTCTTGGATCAAGCTTCTATTTAAGGCCCCAAATCTTGCGATTCTCCTCATATTTGTGATTTTAAAATCATACATCTTACACATTACAAAAAATAAAAAAATAAAAAATAAACATTGATCCTTGCCTAATAGTTTGCTCCTCAAGTTTGCCATTGCAAGGTACAATTTAAAGGTTTTATTACAGTCTTTGAAGTACAATTTAAACTGGCACATTTCAGAAAAGCAAAGAAAATGAAAGAGGCAAAGAAACGGCTAAAGGGAATTAGTAGAAAGTGAGAAAGTCACTTGGGGGGAGGCTGTGGGGCAGACATCTTATGAATGACATGCAGAGCACGAAAGATAAACCAACAGAGGAGTCCCCTGGCTTTTGGCCTACCCCGTGAGCGGAGGCGAGAGGCAAGAAAACGCATGGGAATGTGGAGGACCTCCCACCAATCTCCTCTAACATCCCCAGCCCAGGTCTCCTTTATAGTCACCCCCAAAGAACAGACAAACTCCGACAGAGAGACACTGGCATAGTCAACATTTTTTCCTGCTCGTTTTAATTTCTTTGCCACTTGCTGCCTGCTACATATTTTCACACTTTATCGTCACTTCCCTGCCCCCGTGCCACGCCCACTTGCCAGTCTTTGTTTGTTTGTTTGCCAGCCTGTCTGTCAAATGAATTATTTGCATAGTTTCGGGCGCCGCAGCAGCGGATCCAGCAGGAATGGCAAAATGATATGGAATCAAACTCTGAAAATTGCATCCAGCGGGGTTCTAGTTGGGGCTAAGCACGGATTTCCACGACCTGCGCCGTCGTGTAAACATTTATTTGATGCCTGAATAAGTTTTAAATATGCATGTCCCGGAATAGATGTCTAGGCACTCTGCCTGCCGCATAGATATGCATAGATCGGCCTTGCCCCCGCGTCCGGCTAATCGCATGTGGGATGCGGACTTAAGCGCTGTTTGTTGCGGCAAGTGATTGGGAGCTGGAAAAATCGTGAATCATGAATGAGTTGAGCGAGTGAAATAAAAGCAATACATTCTGTTGGCCTCTGAAATATTAAGGGATCTGAACGTGGGTCTGTATCCTTTCGACCTTACTTTAAGCTTTAAGTTCATTAGCTGAAAGTCCGCCATGTCATAGCTGTTATGTTTAGGGACTGACTCGTTTTAAGCCGCTTGCATTAGCTGGGCACGAGGATAGATCCCTCGGAATTGGCGGTCTCCATTCAATCTGGCTTGAATAAAGGACCTCTTCACCCGCTGATTGGCTGCCTTGGACTCCGGTCTAGTCTCAATTGCTCTGGCTGCTTTCACTCAGCGCGCTAATCAAAGTCGGACTGCACTTGAAACTTGGCGGGAGAATAATGCAGAAGCCTTTTCAGGGACCGGACCTTGCCCTTGGCGCTCGCCGCTTGGCACTTGAGCAGAGCGAATGCATTCATTGCCAACTATTCGGCAGCGAGTTGATTAAAAACGCTTCGCGGCAATGAAGCGCACCGAAAAAATGGAACCGAAATAAATGACTTTCGTTTAGCGGGCGGCGGAAGCGACAAACTATGGTCGCCATTGTGTGGACCAGCTACGGCGCCTGGGCCGGCAAACTTTTCAAATAGACATTTTCAAAGGCAAACTTTATGCCTTACTTCACTGCCTGTTTGCCAACTTTTTTATCAGCACGGCCAGACCGAAAACCGGAGTCGCAGCGAGAGTCGGAACGTGAGTCGGGGCAGACTGGCCGGATGTTTAGCCCGCCGGGTTAGGACGCCGCTGCAACGGATTGCTGGGGACTCGGACTCTGGTTGTTTCGTCCTGTGGTTAGGCCATTTACAGCTAGGAGCTCGGCCAGCAGACTGTCCACAATTTATGATGTATGCAAGTTGGTTGGCAGAGATGGGAAGAAGAACGGGGGCCTGAAGTCCGGCTGCTGGCAACACCCGCATTTATGTGCGACTATTTGGTTTATTTCAAATAGAATCACATTCACACACACACACACACTCGGACACTTAGTGGTCTTTATTGGGTTGTTGTTGTTGTTGTCGCCGTTGACCCATGGCTGGCACCCACAGTCGATGCGGTTGTTTGGCCATCTCCCCGGCCTGGCCTTCCGCTGCTGCCCGGTTTTTATTTTGGTTGCGAATGAACCTTTTTCCAGCATTCTCATTCAATTTGGATCCACAAAGCACACAAGCACCCACACGCACACACATTTGTCATTATAGTTTATGTAGTTTGCGGTCACATTTGGCCAGGCAATATGGGTTTGGGCCAACCCAGTGGCACCCGCTCCTGCTCCTGATCCCGATCCTGGGAGTTGCCCAACTCACAATCGAGTGCTAATTTTAAATGTATATAGATATTTTATTGCTGCCATTAGAGTTATTAGACTGAGATCTGGCTGATAGTGGCCGTTCTCGTTATTGTAGTTTGTTAAGTGCCAAGATAAGAGAGTACCCGGGAGATGGGATGTTAATGGAAGCCAGTTGAAAATGCGATAAGGCTGCTGGATGACAGAATTTACAGCCCGAGATTGGTATTCCCTCGAACAGAAATATGCTACTGAGATGTAAGCAAAGTATGCAGGATACGGGCTATTCCCTGAGGTAGAAGAATATGTTTAAATTATGGCTTAAAAGGAGCTCTAAAGGAGCTCATTTTGCTATCTGAGGGAGTGTCATCAATAATTCTGATCAGATTAAATAAGGAATACTTTCAGTTCGACGAGTATGTGCCTGCGTTTGAGAACTATTAGGAAAAGGACCTTTTACCAGTTATGTTTTGAATTATCCGACTTTGTTATCCGACACCTTTTTTTTACTTCACCCACACACACGCACACACACCCTCCTGGGGGCTGCCAATTTGTTTTAGAGCTTTGAGTGCTTTTCTGGGGTCCGCCAACTAGAATTTCTTTTGTGGCCGGTCGGTCGGTCGGTTGGTGCCTCGGTCGCTATTTATGGCCGTTTTTCTGCGACCCCTTGCACGCATGCAGCCCGGCCCCCTTCCTTTTAGCCGGGCCAGGACCTTTTATGCCCCCCGCATACCCGCATTTCGGGGCGTCGAGCCCTCGCAACAATTCGGCATAAATCAAAATAACTGTCAACGGAAGCGGCGTCCATAGTTTTTCGGAGCCGGAACGGAACGAAGTGGCAAGGAATCGAGTCTGGGGGCAGGGATGTGGAAGGTGGGATGCCCATAAACAGGAAGGCCGCGACCATGTCCATGGCTCAGCGTTCCTGTTCGGGGAAAAATCCGAATCCGGTGTGTCGCACAATGTGCAGCGGAACTGCGATTGTAGCCGGGGCAGGGTGGCCAGTAGCCACCATGCCACCGTAAACGATGCCACCGCTGTCATTGTTGTCGCCGCCATTTGGCAGCCAATTTTTTCCCCATTTTGTTCTCTTCGGCGGCGTCGCCATAATTAATTGTCCAACTTTTGCGGCCAACTAAGAGCTAGCCCAAAAAAACGTTAGCAATTTAAGGGGAGTCGCTGTGGAAGGACTTCCCTCAGAGTGTAAATATTTATTAATACAGCTATGCAAACTAATCAGCTAATAAAGTCTACAAAAATATTGTGTTCTGCCCGCCGCTGGAAAAGTCAATTAACCTGACTGAACCCGGGCCAGCAGCCGTAAGTTTCATTTCATTCCGGACAAAAAGTAATGAGAGCAGACACCGTCGCCAGTCAAAGTCCATCATTAAGTCCCGAACTGCCGTTGCTGTTGCTGTTGCTGTTGCTGTGGCTGTTGCTGCTCCCCGAATTTGATGAAGTTTTAATAAAACCAGCAACACCGGAGGGAGGGCGAAACATCTTTTTGCCGTTTGCCTTTTTTGGCCCAATCAAAAATTAATGAGTGCCAGGCGCTTAGAGGTGATAAATCACCTTGACAAAAGGCTCCAGACCAGAAGAACAACGACCAGGATTGCCAGAAGAGGCTGACAGGCCGGAGGGAATGAGATGGGAATGAAGCGGGAGGAAGGAGCACAGGCCGTGGCCGGGGGAGGGAGGAAGTGCCAGGACTAGGGAATACGAAATGGAATGGTCATAATAATAATGAATGTCGCCTTTGGTAATTTGCTTTAATTGCCAACGACAGCACCGCAACGAAAACAAGAAGGCAAGAAGCAGGAGAAAGTCTTTTTAGGTTTCTCTGTTTCCGATTTTAGAAATTTGTAATATCGAAATCACATCTTGTGTTATTTGTATATAAAACAAGAAAGGAAGCTAACTTCGGCATGCTGAAGCTTAAATACCCTTGCAGTAAGTGCTCGGGTACTGTCATAAAATAAATGTTGCCAGAGTGTTGCTGGCGAAAAATGTTGCTAGCAACAAAGCCAAAAGATATATATATTCCTATGGCAGCTATATGATATAGTGGTCCGATTTTGCTAAAATTAAAACCGAAATTCTGGAATAATACAAAATGGCCATGTCTCAAATTTTATGAAAATATGTGAAAAATTGGCTTAGTTAGATTTTTTTGCGTAGAAACGGACGGACAAACGGACGGACGGACAGACGGACAGACGGACAAACGGACAGACGGACAGACGGACAAGGCTAGATCGACTCGGCTGTTGATGCTGATCAAGAATATATATACTTTATAGGGTCCGAAATATCTCCTTCACTGCGTTGCAAACTTCTGACTAAAATTATAATACCCTGCAAGGGTATAAAAAAAGCAGCATTAAGAGAGCAGACATTAAGAAGGATTATTTTGGGAAAGAAGAGCTCGAAGCACTCTTCTATATCAATCTTATTTATTTGCTGAGTTCCTTCCAGCAAAGGCCATATAATAACAAGATGAATAGAGCCATACGATTTCAGGCTACAAGCTTCCTTGCTTTTTTTCAAAAGTCAGATTTTGAGACTTGATTGCTCTTTTGTACGTGCACAGGAGAGAAAGTCAAAGTCTTGGTATCTTTGTATCCCCATTTGACGTTATTTAGCATTAAATATTATGTATTTGAAAGGGTAATCCAAACTTAATAAAGCCGATCAGTTACTGAGAGTACGTTCTTTTAAATATATTTAAAATAATGATTAATAAAATAAGAATTACATGTATTCAAAACACTTGTATTTGAACTTAGAATTTCAAAGTAATATTTAAAATATTTTTGTATTTGAAAAGCGGGTTATTTAAGGCTTTTTCCTAAGCAAAATAAATTCAATTTTCGAAAATATTAGATATATTAATCAGAAAATATTAGATAATTATTAGACGATATAATCAAATTTTTAAGAAACCTCCAAATTTGTAATCCATGTATGACATTTTATATAACTTGCATCTTATATAAAGTAAATTTCATATCAGTAGTGTAGTAGTAGTAGTAGTAGTAGTGTCTTCCTTCTAGATGTACAATTCCAAGAGACTCACTTTCACTCAACTCAGGGAGTCTAGGTTATTAAGGCTTTACTGTCTTCTTTTTTTACTTGTGCCATCCAAAAAGAATTTCCAGGGTGGTTGTCCCGACGGGAGGGAAAAAAAGGCCAAAAGTGGGCACGCTGCATGACGCGGTATTTATTAATTTCTTTGACAAATCTGTTGTGCTGAGTGGTGTTCTCATCGTGTTGCTCTCGCCGCCCACCCAACCCACCTGTCCCCCACACAGCCCCCGTGTGTCCTGTGTCCTGGTCTTGTTTTGAAGCACTTTGTCAAACTTTTGCAACAACTTTGTGGCATACCACGGGGCAAAGTCGCAGCAACTTGCTAAATGCCCAGTCACACACACACACACACACATCCCCTCGGATGGGGAATAAGGAGCAAGGGCGGGAGGGAGAATCACTTGAAAAACGCAAAAGTAATAAACTTAATTGGTTTGTTCGCAGTTACTTGTGCTCGCTCAGACGACGACTCTCCGGCATTATCACCACCACCCCCGTGAAAATCCTCTGCAGGCGGCGCCACTCGAGCATTGCGTTGCGTTTTGCGCTTTTAAGTAGCAAAGTTTTTGCTCTCGCCTTGTTTTACTTTGCTTTTTTTCCGCTCGCTTTTCAGCCAAAGTGTTGAAGTTTGCTCTTCGAGTGCCTGCTGCCGGCAGGGGGGGAGGCGGCGGGGGGATTCACACACAGACACCCACAGAAATAGAAAAAGTTTCGCCTGCATTTGCAACAGCAAGAAAAATCGCTCATACGCCACGTTGACTCGGCACAGCTCCCCCCCACATTCCCGGGCTCAAGTGCTTATTATTTTATCTAATGAATCTGTTTGGGCTACCTCAGCAGCAGGGCGGGTCTCTAGGTTGTGTATGAATATGGCAGAAAGTTTCACAAGTACTTCAGTTCACTCGGAAGGATGCCGGCGCCGCATCCTTACCCTTCCTTCGTCCGATTTCTAAAGTTCTGCGCCAACTGTTTATTTTGCCGGCACTTTTATTGCCCCCATTTCGCCACAACTGGGCAGGGATATACACACGTATGTGTGTGGCCTGAGTAATGGATATTTGTAATGCATTTTTTGTTGTTTAAGGAAAATAGAGCCACGGGAGAGCACTTGGGAGTGTGCTATTTTGATGCAAATTCAGCCCGGACAACCCGCGTCTGGCCTTGTTACCGTGCTCCCTCAAGTCACTCGCGACACGGTGTCAACCCTGTTGGCCGCTGGAAGCCGGTCGACATAATTATGGCCAGGATACAGGCAGAAGTCAGGGGCTTTGAAGACAGTTTCCAGCACCAAAGACGCCGAGTTTAGCGCGTTAAGCATACACACGACATACTCACTGAAATATGCGCAAAGGAAGCGGCCGGCGAACATCCTTTCTGCGGCAGCGGCAGCAGTGCCTTTGGCCCCGGCACTTACGACTAATTGAAGCCAGGGCAGGATGCGAACTCACCTGTAAGCAGAGAGAGAGAGGGGAGACAGTTATAGAAAGTCGGGCCAGGGAGTTGCTTAAGCTAACTTTAGTTTTCCCTCTTCCCGGGCCAGATAAAGTTAGTAAAATCGTGTAAATTATGTCTAATAGATAAAGGCGGGCAGAAGGAAGTCCTCCGCACAGGAGGCTGTCTAGACCAGCGACTAATGGAAGCCACAGTGGCAGCGGGCGAGGGAGTGGGACTTGTCTTTGGGGAGGGAAGAAGAGTTCCCACTCTCCCCCAAAACCATTTAAAATCTGCTGGAAGAAAGTTTCCGCTTGCAGCTCGACTGCAAGTGCAGCAGTCAGGCAGTTGACAAGAGTCCTTGGCAGGCTCGTGTCATATTATGTCACTTGGTAAGTCGGAAGCCCAACTGCCAGCCCGGGAACGAGGACCAAGAGCAGGGCTTCCTTTGTTGGCCTGCCCGCAGGCCAAAGTAATAAGTCTGCGACAAAGGGGAACAAACAGAGCCTGGCCCAAGCAGGCGCGTAATGAAGCTGCCCGGTTGGATGAGTCAGGTTCAGGCTGCTCCTCCGCCGCCTCCTCCCACGCTCCTCGCTCCCGACTGACCATATGATGCTGTCTGGGCCTGGCTTAAAGCCACTGGCTGCGTGCTGGCCCGGCCGTGTTTACCTGGCTGAAAAGGGCTATAAAAACAAAGACAAATAAACCCAAGAGAGAGAGAGAGACGCTGCCGCGGCAGGGAGCTAATGTGGAATTTCAGGTTAAACTGGCTTCGCTCCTTTGCTCCTCCCTTCGAGCTGGCTCCGCTCCTAAAAAGAAGAACTCTCCTTCAAGGATGCAAAGTCATAACTCAAAAGTCTAATATCGGGAGCGAAAGGGACGGAAGCGGCGCACGCCCGGCAGACTGACAAACATGTGACTTAATAGTTGCCTGAGACTGCAAACTGGAACCGAGGCAGGGCCGAGGCAGCTGCAGGGGCGGAGGAGGAGCAGTCTGTGGCCAACTGAGACTGCAGGAGCCAGGCATCAGACGTTCTTAGCGTGGCCCAGAGATACACACAAGCATATGTTGCTCTCGGCTCGGAGTTGTTGTTTGCGTCTCAGCAGGTTGTCGCTACCACAGACCCCGGCCTTCCGCCACCCGCTCTGCCATCAGGAGCAGCAGCCGCGTTTAAGTCAAATGCTAAATGGCATTTGGGGACACCAGCGACAACACGAGAATGCACGGGGCGACAACAAGACCTTTTCTGGCGGATCGATTCTTAAAATACCCTTACTTTTATGAATTAGGTAAATGGCAAAGCTTGGACTTATAATTTTTAATAAATAAGCAGAGTCAAGAGTTAGGAAAGGAAACGAGCAGGAGGCCAAGGATCTTAACTTAAATATGATATATCGAGCTCAATCTCATATCGGAAAAGATTTGGTTTAATATTAAATGTTTGGTATTATTGAAGTAAGATCAGTTACTGCTCATTTTATTTAAAGGTAAATGATAAATTGTTGAAATATTATTTGATATAACAGATATTTTTACTGATATTATTTTTATTTATATCAAATTTTGATATATCGAAATAGATCGAAATAATCTCAGTAAAAATTGATTAATTTATTTGTATTTTTATCAATTAGATTGAATGTTCGTTAAAGTTCTTCTAGTTACGAGACCGAAAGTGTTGCCTAGTTCAGAAAATATTTGTGAGAAAACTGTATAAGATAATGAAATAATTATTTTGTATTACTTTTCTACATCCTTAAACTTAACACTATGGGAAATTTTAAGTATGTGGGGTCATTAAAATTTTAGGAGTAATTTTTCTGGTATCATAACTATTTAATTATTATAAATGCGAAAATTTTATTTTCTTTAATTTCAGGTTTACGTTGGCAATGCTTCTCCGAGTACAATTTATTTAAAATTAAAAATTGTTTTTATTATACACTTTTTTTGTAAACAGTTAAATTTTCAGCCATGTTTTTTCACCTGTTGGAGGGTGTAAAAATTAAACAATATCACTGAATATTAAATTATCGGACTAATGCATAAATATTTCTTTTATTTATTGAATTTTAATCGATAAAGTATACTGTATCGATAAATCGATCGCTAAGCGCACAGACTAATACGAAATCCGCTATATTTTAAATGAGATATTAAAATTCTTGCTCTTAAATTTGACAAGTACTTTTTGTCTGATTTTCAGTATCACCTAACGAAGGACATATTTGTGTAAAAGTCTACCTGTTATTTACTTTCATCCTTTGCCCTCAGCAAAGTTCTAGCCACAAGTCCAACTTTAAGGCGGCTTACTTGCAACATGACAAGACAGCCATTAAAATTACACTACCCGCTTGCCAAGGTATAACTGAAAATACACACAGCCACCAACAGCTGAGGCCCGACTTGAGTTGGATTCGGAATCTGGTTCTGGTTCTGCCTTTTTGGTTGGGGTTTGAGTCCTTCTCATTCTTGGAGCTGCCTCCAACAGCAGACGCCGAATTTTTACGTCGTTCCCAGCCCTCCGACCTCCGGATTCTGTCTGCGGTTTTAGCTTTTTTCTTCCTCAACTTTTTCGGAGAACGGAGAAAAAAGGAGTGTTAAGTAGCGATTCGGGCAGACCCCCTCGCCACCGCGCGCCGCACATGTGGCTAGGTAGTTTTGACTGCCCTGTCACTCGCTGTCAGTTGCAAGTAAGTGGCCCGGCTGCCGGTGGTGCAGGGTCTTCTGGGAGCTTAGCACGGCTAGCTTAGCATCCGCACCGGCGATAAGATCGGGACACTGTGGTGGCTTGTGGCTTGTTTACAGATGCCAAGTATTTGCCAAGCGAAAGTGATGAGCTGCATGGAAATCTCTGGAGTGGCCCACTCAACCCACTTTCTCGGACAGATAGTAGTGGGAGTGTGCCGCAGTAATCCTGTGCTCCTTACAAGTACTCTTCCTTTCACTGCAACGTCGCCCTCAGCTTAACCCCTTTCTGGCCTCCGGCTGGGGCGCCGGCTCCCCGCAAACATAATTGCTCGAATGTGGCAACACTTGCAGGACCAGCACCAGGACCAGGACCAGGACAGAGTGCCCGTATCTTAGTCATGCTCTCCCAGGCGGGGGGTAGCACGTAAATTGACTGCTCCGGCACCTTCCGGGGGGAAGGTGGACTAAAAGGAAAAACTACGGACAACAGTTTACTTACAGTTGCGAGGCGAAGGTGGAAAACTTTTTCCTTGGCCAGGCACTAACTTTTCCGACTCACACGAGGCGGAGTGGAGGCGGGCGGCAGGAGTTTCGGGTCAGCCCCGTGTTGACAAAGGCCAACCGAGAGGCGGGGGGGAGAGGGGCACACAGCTTGATAAATGTAATGGGCAGAAGCAAAAGTGAAAATGGCAGCAAATTAAACGCACAAAACTTGAAAGCAACTGGGCGGCTGAGTGATGCCAGGACCGAAAAGAAAACTTTGCCCGGGCGGCAAAAAGGGTTCGGTTCGTTCGTACCTTTCGCTGGCAATTTTAATTAAAATAGGAAAATGATTTTATGATTTACATGGACCACTGGCAGCAATTTAAAGCCATTTCCCCCTTAAAGACGCCGTTCCGGCTCGAGGGCCTTTTCAATTTGTTTTCGGCTTAGACTCGCCGGAAAACTGCCAGAAACACGCGCATTTCCGAGTGTTTTTTCGCTGCTCTTTGGGGGGGAAATTTACATAATCTTAATGCAAATTTTGGAGTAGCAAGAAGGAGTGGAAGGGGGGCCAAAGCCCCCCGAAGCGTCAACGGACAGGACAGCAAACACTCCAACGTCTTAAAGAATCGCATCCCGCCTGGTTCCCAGCCTGATTCAATACCCTTCCTCAACTCCCTGGGCTTCTGGATATGCGAGTGCCTGCAAATAATGGATGCCGGCGATTCGTTCCGGCAAATGGGTTCACTTTAGCCTTCGTGCTTTTTTCCATGTGTGCGAAAAGTTGACAACAAGCCCGAAAAGTCAATTGAGTGTGAAAAGCCAGGCGAGTTTAATTTCCAAATAAAAGGGCTGTGATTTCCCAAAAGCCAAGGGGTTGAGCCCGAAGGAGAGCCACCGCGAACCACGAACTATTAGCACACGTCTCGAGACGGGCAGCAACCCTTGCAAGGAGCGTGCTCCGGCTCCTTTATCTTTCGGTTTTGCGGTTTGTATCGTTGACACAGCTCTCCCTCTCTCTCTCTCTGCCAGCATCTTGCCATCTCTATTCAATTTACAGCCCTCGCGGGCCCATACAATTGACAGTCGTTAGCATAATTATTACACAAGGCTTAGTTGGGCTCGATGGCTCCGTCAGGGGTGGCGGCTAATCCTCAGAGCAGTCCCCGAGATGTCAACACCCACCGTTCCATCTGCCAGGAAAGCCACTGCTCTTCCTCCTTCCCAACTCTGTTTGTCATTTAATAAAAAATTGTTTAAGAAATTTAAGAGCTGTAACCGTACACCCCAAGGGTATTCTCTGGGGGAGTGACTTGGCTTTCTGTGGCAGCTCAGCTCAGCTCCCCGCTCGACTGCATCGAACATATGATGTTAATTTGGTTGTTGTTTCTAAGGAAATGGGCTTGGCCGGAAGGAAGCCCAGATTGATTTCGGACTGGGAAGGGGGCGAGTTTAAAACCTCTTTGTTCCCAGATAGGAAGAAGGAAGTTTGCTATCAGGAATTGTCTCGGTACATCCTGCTGACTCCACAGATCACTTTGTCGCTTTCCCAACATTTAAGGGCAGTGAGAAGAACCCTATAATTAACTATCGCCGCACTCCAACTCCGGCCGCGCTCCGCTATTTAAAAATTAATTTATTCAGAGCCCGAGACTTGGACGAAGTCCCGCCATCTGCGACCAGCCAACCTGCCCCATAATGACAGTTGATTTAGTTGGCGCGTCCGGGGGCTTGTGCTTGCAGATAGTTGTGTGCTAGACGGCATCAGATCATTAACTCCAGCGATTGCGAATGCTAACGGCAAATGAGAATCGGGCACGTGATTCGGGCACTCGAAGAAAAGGGAGGCTGGGCGGGAAAGGCAGTCCTAGAACTGGAGAGCGACCGAGTCTGTTCCGAGTCACAATTTGAATTTCACAAGCCATTGATTTTTATTTGATTACCACGACAATGAAGCGACGGGCGCGGTAAACTCTTTTTGGCCAGGACAGGACAGGCCAGGCCAGGATAGCACAGCTGAGCTGGTCCTGTGCTTGTGACGCTGACGCTGGCGCTGACGGTGGCAAAAAAGGCACAAAGTTGAAATGATTTTGGGTAAAAGTTTCGTTTCGAAGGGGCGACAACTTTGCATGTCATTCGAATGCCGCTGCCGTCTCTGGAATTTTGAGTTTCCCTTTACTACCCAGTACTTTTAAAGTTTGAGGGTATTTATAGCCTTGGCATAGAAGATAAGAATATTACCAAAGACAATATAGTGCAAAAGATGTGTAACGCGCCTTTATTGCAATTTCTAATTGAAAGCCAATTGTGGACTCTCTCCTTTATACAAACTTGGGAGAGAAATTAATATAAATAGAACGTTTAAAGTCAAACAGATTTAGAATGCTGAGAATATAGACAATATATATTGATGAGTGCTCTCTTTCTCTCTCTATTTGTTTCTGTGTATTTACAAACCAAAAAAATTGAGCGATACGCATCTTATTCCGCATATAGTACAAATATAAAGAGATATCCTTTTTTCTCTATCTATGGCTTCTTAATAAAATGTCAACAGAATCTACAGCAGCCTAAGCGTTACGTTCCTTAATCTTTATCTGTGTCTCTGGTGATATGGTGTTATATTAAATTATAAAAGGCTGTGATCGAAGCCTTTGATTTCCGAGTTGTTTGCACATTAAAAATAAATCCCACTTTTTATGTTTTTAGCATAAGAAATTATTATTTGGTAGGGAGTGCAGTGAATTGGTGATACAAAATATTAAATATTTTGCATATAATAGATATCTCCAAGTCCCGACATTCTTTATTATTTTTTTTTTTCACTTTTTGCGGGGGAATCGGAAGCGAACCCTTCCTAATGTCCTTGGACCTGGGCTGTGTTGCATTGCATGAATTTATTGCAGCCCCGCACGAAGGGGATGGCTACAGGAACAGGAGCCGGAGCAGGAGCAGCTGTCCTGGGACCCAGCAGGCGCTCGGCTTCGGCTGTCAGAAGCTTGTCAAAGGCGTCGTCGCCGCCACTCGCTGGTGCATCCCCTCAGCACGCCGGCGTCCGGATTCCGGAGGCCAGAGCCACCACTCGCCGTGCAGCAACTACCCCATTCCCGGAGAGCTGCACACAATCGCAAAAAACTTGAGACAATCGAATCAAACTCATTCGCCCGAAATCATCGACGTGTAAAATTACGAGATAACATTGTTAGCTGTCCCGGCGAGTCCTTGCCTTGTCCCGGATCCTGAGTCCTCAGTCCTGAGTCCTGAGTCCTGAATCCTTCTCCTGCTCAGCCACTCGTGGAAATGTGTTCAGGATTTGAAATTGAATCGCATCGCGCTTAAGCAAGAAATCAACGACACAACGACACCCATTGACGACCACATAAATGTCGAAATATGCAGTCAGCGCGATGGCAGGGGGCTGGGGTCAGGACATCGGTTAGTTGTCAGGGGAATGCCACGCCATCAACTGGCAGCTGGGAGCTGCCAGCCGAAGCAGGAGCCGGGACCCAGTAGCCATGGCCACTATCCCTCAGCCCGACTGCACATTTCTGAGGTTTTCATTGTCGGTTAGTTGAGTTTTGCTGTTTGAATTGTCAGACGGTTGATGGCGCCTGGCATTTGGCATTTGCTTGCCTCGAACTAAGTTTAATTGGTTTATCCTTTGTGATTGTGCAGCCCCCATCCGGAAAACTTCGGCCCACGCCCCAGCCGCCGGTATTCAGGGAACGCTTTGGGATACTTTTGCTTATGAGCGAGTGTAATTAAGTCGCTTTTTGGGAATGCCGACTCTGGTTCGGGGTGGGGAGAGGTGACAACAGAGGCACTCAACTGGCAAATCCTGTTTGAGTGATCGGGAGGGGAAAGTACACAATGAAAGGATCAATGAAGGGTGATTACGGAGCGCTTAAAGGGTTGTCGTTTCCTAAGTGGCTTAAAAGGCTATTGAACGGCTTTTGAGCAAGTTATTGCACTGCAATTACTCAAACCTCATATTGATCGTGGACTTTAAGTAAACTTTTGCAACAATTTCTATATGTTTTGTGCCTCAGGCTTGTATCTCGTTGCAGTATCTTTAAGATTCCAGACTTCCTCGAAAGTCCTGCATAATTTAGTTGGGTTTAAGGGCCAACGACTGACACGCCATCTCCATGCCAGACACGTTTGTTAAAGGGTTTCGCTTTCATTCGATAGTGGGCGGGCCAATGGGCCCCGCCCCTCGGTGGCCATCCCAGAAACTTTCGGAACAACAAGCATCCTCCACCACCCAGTGTCTATCCCTGGAAGACAGCATTATTATAGTCGTAGAATGTCTTTCGTTTTATAATTTGGCCTGGCCATAGGGAGGCAAGGCAGGAAGAGGGTTTGCTCTCTCTATCCCTCTCTCCACATCGAAGAGCAACTGCACAGCTGTCTACTGGTTCGCCTCCATGGCCATGGCCATGTCCAGGGCCAATTTCCAAGAAAGCAACTCAAGAGAATTTCAAGTTTAACTTTTTACGCTTGAAGCGCCTTTCGCTCCAGTCTGGACTGGGTCTCAGGTCCACGACCAGGTCCAAGTCCAAGTCCAGGTCCCTTGGCCGGCCCTCGAGCCCCATGCCCGAACATGGCCACAGGTTCTCGTGCCTGTGCACTTATCCAGTAACTTGGTCTGGTCGGGAACACTGAGAAAAAGAGGCAAGTAGTTTTCAAGAACCCTCATCGAACTTCTACCTAAAAACACATTTTCTAGTTTTCAAATAAGTAATTTCTCAATGTATCCCTGCTTAAATTATGGTTAAGTTAAAGCTCGTTTTAATAAAGTAACAGACAAGCGGAAAAAAAGAGTTTGGTTTGTTGAATTCTTGTATCTTTGTCCTTAAACAACAAATGTTTAAGGGGCATTGCAAGATTATATATAAACATTGAACAGACTTTTGCTAAAATTTATAAAACAAATGTATAAATAAACCATTCATTGAGTCTTCGTATTGCAAGACTGTATAATCATTATATATGTTATGAAATAAAGAATGGTTTTGCTTCCTTTTAAGATATATTTTGTCCAAGTGCACCCCACTATCCTTCTCTTCCCAATACCGCCTTTCCTGCTCCCCTTTTGCATAATATCACAGCACCCTCTTGGCTCCTGACCCTGGCTACACCGTCCACAGCCACTCCTCGTCCCACTTCCAGTGACTCCGTTTGCTTAGCTGGAAGTTTGGCCGTCCAGCGGTGCTGTTTTTTCTGCTTTTGCTGAGAAATCTGTTTTTAAGTTTCAGCAATTTAATATTTTAAGTCCACAAATTGTTGCCGGCAAGGATTACGGATGGTGTGCATTCTAATAAGCTGCTAATTGGTTGCCGGTGCAGACGGGCGACGGCGAGGACATTGTTGCCACAGCTCCTGCTCAGCTAACGGTAAAGCTATATGGCCGCCAGAAAAACCCCAGCGCCATCCCCGACTGGCGCTGGCAGGCTCAAATGCTTTTAGTTTGAAATTTCATTCCGCGAATTAAGAACTTAATAGCTTACGGACGCGTTTTCTCGCAGGCAAACTACTAAGCTTTTCCATCATAACTGTTGCTCCCGTTCCCCGAAGTCTGGGGTTTAATTTGAATCTGCTTTCCCTACAGCTCATCCGGTAATTTATAATTGCTGAAATTGATAGCCAAGGGACCTTAGGACAAATTGGGAGAGCAGCGTGGCACTTCGATCGTCTTTAACTCTGCTTTTCACTCCGTCTCGAGCCAGTCAACGGACTCTTTAATGGCTTACGGCTTGCCAAGTCCCTTTTTGAATACAAAATCGGATCATTTCAATATTGAAGATGACAGATAACGCTGCTGAAAGGGCCACCACGGCTTAGGGGTTCTTTTTCACAGCCCGATCGCAATCTGAAAGGAACCCAGCCTCTCATGTGCACATCCTATTTTCATGGTGCCTGAGCAGCAAAATGCTGTCTCATCATTCGACTTCAAAGGAGTCATTCGCACAATACTTTTCCTCCAGCCCTGCACTCGTGGAGGAAGGAAGTCGGCGGAAGTCCTGCTCATTATGTCCTTGGCAAACAGCAAAGACATGGCCTGGACATATGGACATCCCTTATTTGCTGCTCTGTATTAGAGCTAGCCGGAATCAGGGAGTTAAAAAGTGTGCTGAGCTAAAAACTTCCTAAAATAAGATTCCTGAATTTATTTTTTATCTGAATAAGTTCTCAGATTACTCTCGATAAAGATTGGGTAAATATTTAAATATTTATTATTGAATGTCAAGATTTTCCCAATAAAATGACAAAGAAAAACTGCGTGTTATCATTAAGGAAGATTAAAGAATGAACTCATTTCCCACCAACAGCTTCAATCCGAGAGGTCTCTGCTGCCGTTTAATGCGGCCTGCATCTGACGGCTGCAGGAGAGCAGGGTAGGGTCTGGGGACAGGACCCTCGCTTGGTCTTTTGGCCGCCGCCGCTGACGCTGATGATTGAAATGCGATTAGGGTCGGGGTCGGGCCCAGTCAGGGAGAATCAGAAGCGAGATTTGGCCACTGGCGCATAACAATGCGAGTGATGAGGGCAGACATTGCGGCATTGGGACGAGGCGGTAATACCTATATACCGTGGCATACCCATAAATTGATGATGTGCGGAGGCCGCACAAATCATCTGTGCGGCGGATTAAATGAGGTCCGCTTGTCCCGCCGGCTTGAACTTGAATTCGCGAGTTAATTGGCATTTTGTGCGGTGGCCGCCCCGTATGCTCCACTCCGCTCCGAATATTATAATTATTGGGGCCTTAATCGGGCTTATTACGCTCTCGCGAGCCCACTAGCCCACCGCAGGACTGGCCCGGAGGCTATTGCCGCCATCATCGGGATCAGCAGTTACCATTGACATCGCGGCGGTTTCAATTATAATCGAAATTCGCTGCGTTCGGGCGCGTTTCGGGGGAGGACAGGCGGGTAATTAAAGGCTGGGCATCTCGGTGATTATACCGGGGGTTGATTAAATAGATGTTCCATTATATCTGGTGGCTATCATTACAGCTATCCATTGTTTGGAATATGAAGTTTGGGCGCCACAACTCCGCTGATTGATGGCTGTTAATCGGAAAACGCAGCTCTTCCACGAATTCCGTCGACTCACCCTGACCCTGACTGCTCAAAGGGTTTCGCGGATAATGACTGGTCGCAGGAAAGTATATATCATCATTAGGCACGGGCCAAGCGGACCGGCCAAGTATCAGCTTACGCCGGCCACTCTCTAGCTTCCACTCTCGCATTCCCCAACTAATTAAGCCTCAATTTGGAGCACATTTTACAAATCATTGCACAATAACGCGCCGAAAACGCGTCAAATTGCCATCGAGGAATCGAATGGCCAATCTCCGAAATCGCGCTCTCCGCCTGCCAAGTTCAATATCGCGGCTCGATAATCGGCCAAGACCCGATTCCTGGGCAGAGGGGCCGGCCGGGCGGAGAGTGTGATATTGACAGCCATGGACAGGGCAACAACGAATGGTTAGCCAGTCGCGGCACATAAATCAATTCCAGTTCGAGTTGCCACCGCGGAAAGGAGAGTCGCTTCGACTGGATTTTTCTTTGGCTCTACTCTAGCAAAGAGTACATTGACTATCCTTAAACTGAATTGAGTGGAAAGGGTTTAAGAAGCATATCATTCTTGAGTCTGTGGAAGTTCTTCTGTCAATGCTTTGCCAATATCCTATCTTATATTTTATATTTCCCGAGTTAGGGCATTTCCAATTCGCTGACTTAAGCCAGACCATCATGATATTTATTTCTCTTGAATTTGTGATTGAAAATCTGGGCGCAAGCGAAACATGTTTGGCAATTAATTGGTTAATCAAAATGATTAATTTGCATGAGCCCGGAGCACGCTTTTGCCATTCACATTCGCAGCTAAATTAAAACTGAATTTATGTGCTTGGAAAAGCTGTGGAAACTGAACAAAACTGGCAATGTGGACGGGGCAACAGGAACAGGAAAAAATGTCAACGTCTGAGGAGTTGACCAGCCTTAAGGAAGATTGTCTGTGTGAGTGCCCGAAAAAAATTCGAACACAAATTAGTTGGCATAGCAAATGAGTCGACACAGATCACAGGTCTTCGCTCCAGAGATGTTCACTTAAGTCGCCTATCTTTTAGGCCCTGTCCAAGTGCAATTAAAACATAATTAAATCCAATTAAATTGGCATTAAGTATACGCCATGTGGCAGTGCTGAACTCCAGGCTTTCGGCTCGCAAAATGGAAAGAAAACGGAAAAGCAAGGCATGAAAAATTCAAAGGACCGACAGCCAGGAGGGGGATGAATCGAGGAGGAGCGGGGCCAAGGATTGCGTGCTCTGATAAAAAGTGGAAGCAAGACTAGGGGCGACGGCAGGCTCAAGTGGTGCTGAGGGGCTGAGGGGCGCAGGCGAGTGAATGAATGAGTGAGTGTCTGACTGACTCGACTGTCTGTTGGTCACAGCGAAAGGGGTGTGTGCCTCCGAGTGAGTGGGTGCGTCAGTGTGTGAGAGCTTCGGGTTTAGGCGTTTGCTTTATAGGCGCAAAAAGCGACACACAAATGACACTTCATAAAAATGAAGACTACGATAATGATGATGGCTTTGACGATGACGATGACGATGGCCATAATGATGATGATGATGAAGCGAGGGTGCGACTGTGCGATTGCGACAGCGAGTGGGATAATAATGATTTCAAATGTTCGTCCGTTCTCTCCCCTAGCGAAAAAATATATTCGAATCGAGGAATACGGGGCTGATAAAGTAATGTTTTAAATTAAGTAATTTGCATACGAACGAACAAAGCTCCTGGATGCTCTGAATAGCATTCAACGAGGGAGAAGTGCTCGAAAGTATTTTTTGTGTATACTTTTGCATTAGCATGCAAATATGACGAAACGAAATCAGAGGGCATAGTGGGCTTTACCCAGCACAAAAATCATTGGAGAGAAACCCCCGATAAAAAAAAATAAAAAAAAAGCCATTCAAATAATTTGTAGGATTTATTTGTACTGAGTTTCTGCACTCTATTTCTTAAAAGCAAACTTGTCTTAAGTAACATTTGGGATTTGTATGATTAACAAAAAGATTCGACAGGAAAGACATACAATTTTAGTCGGCTAAAACTTCCTATATTTCGATTACGGAGCAAAGATCTTATAATAATAAGATGCGTAACGCTATAATATTTTTTTGTAATAGAATTTGTCGTATTTCCTTTAGAACTTGTAGTAGAAAGAGTGCTCTAGAGACAGACACTCTCTTAAAGGAACATATCAGCAACTTAACTTTCTGACTATCAATTGTTCTAGATCTGTATGCTAATATATGTTTTCTCTGGTTTTATTTAATCTAGATTGTTACACTCTCTAAAAATTTGTCACTAGCATATGGCAATTCAATTGTGTTAAGTTGGCGTTACTCATCTTTCTTTATATATTTCCTTCGTTACCGCGCAACATTTATAGCCAAATGCTAAGTCACTGAACTAAGCCTTAGTAATAGTAGCTTCTGTCTTATATAAAAGAATCCTCCCAGGTGTTAAAATTCCATGGCCCCTTATAAAGCATTAGAAAATTCTCAAAAATCTGTTTATTAAGACTAAAGGTCTTCGCTTACTTAAGCCCACTCACTGGGTGAGGGGGTGCGATGGTCTAGACCCCACTGGGCAATATATCAACTCAACCGCCTTAATTTGCCATGCCTCGATAAAGCAACAACAACATCACCCCCATCTTATCTGCTGCCCAGCGCCATCCAAGGATTAGATTTACTGCTTAACTTTCGCCAGCGCCTCGGCTCTCAGGCTCAGATTCCGCTGTTCGGCTTCCACAAAGGCACAATAGGCAATACACAAGTAGGTGTACTTTGTTGCTGCTGCCGTAGCGTGCCGCATAATTAAAAAGTCAAGTGAAAAATCACATTTTAACTCAAACGGAGGCGGGGCCGAGGTGTGCGCCGGAGAGAATGAATGAAATTTTGCGCCTGAAAGCAGACTAAAGTAATAAGTTAGCGCTGGCGGTGGAGCTGAGGGGGTGACTCCTGCATACCACACCGAATTGCGTCAAATGCAAATGCGTCCATTGTGCTCAGAGCCATAAACAAGCGGGCTGCAAGCGCCATTCCAAGGAGGGAAGCCGGCTCTCCGGCTCCTTCGTTGGCCGTAAAAGGGGGAGCCGGAGGAAGAGGACAGGACAGACCCACCGCAAACACTTGAGGGAATGGAAAATCCAGACCTGCCACCGAAGGAACGCTGTTTTCCTCCGGCTCGCTTTGCTTTTTGTGCGCCCAACAATTTGCCGTGCCACAAACTGAGTTGCTGCCTCAGAGGCCCGAGAGGCAGCCAAAAGTGGCAACATGCCTGCCCAGGAATTACGGTATTATGCAATTAAATATTTAAAGTGCTGCCGAACCATTTCCGGTCAGGCCAGCGGGGTGGCTGCAAAGAACTAAAGGTGGTGCGTAAAGTAAATTGTTTGTGATTATACAGAAATTACTGCAAATAGCTTTAGTGGAGATATATTGGGAAGAGATCTATTATTCAAGCTTATTCGAATTATTACCAAATTGGTTTTGAATGATTTTAGCTGAAACCTTAAAGACTGATTGACTTTAAAGATCCCAGCTTAAAACGGTCCTGCTGAAAAAAAGAGGTACTGATGATGAAGAATATATATAAAAAATCATACTGTTCTACTCTACTCTGGGTACATAGATTTTCAGCAAAGCCATAAGATGCATAACGCCATACCATTTCTTATACTTGCTTATTTCAGGCTCTTCTGGAATGCTGTTTAAAGGCCAAAAAGAGATGGCCATAGAGCCAGATGCTCTCCTGAAGGCTTTCACCGGCAATCAAAGCCTTGTTTATGGCAGTTTAAATATATGCGCGTTACACATCTTACTATTTATATTGTCTTTGCTTACAAAGTATTTAATATAAGAAATGGTGAGTAACTGAAGCTTAGTAAAAACAATATTGTGTGTATATTTGTATGTTTAGTTTAGTTTTTGAAGTAATAATATTTAAAGGTTTAGAGTTCGAATCTTGCCCTTCTTGTTATCTTAAGTATATCCATTTCATTACAACACCCTTAGTTAGTAGACTCTTAATAAAACTAATAAGCTTGTTGTTCATTTCCCTACAACCTCCACCCGAAAGCTAGTACCTTACTTATTTAACGTAAAAATACTTACACTTTAAACCGCACTCTCAGACCCTGATTAAACCAAACTAAGAGAAATACCCGGACAAGTCAAAGTCTCTGCTAAGTGCTTACAAATTTCACTTTTCCGTTCCCAGCATCGTTCCCCATCGACTTGAAGATGCCGAGTTGTTGCCGCTGTGCCCACTGGAAGCTTAAGTATTTCTACTTTTTTAATTTCATGCAAATTTTCTTTTTCAAGATTAATGTCTGCGCCAAAAAAAGTTTTTTTGAGGCTCGTAAGGAGGACGAGCAGAAGAGGGAAATAAAGAGAACGCATAAGTGCTGCGTGCTAAAAAACCTCACGAACCTGTTAATGCTCTTTGTGGGTAATAAAATTATATAAAGTATATTTGTACTTAGAGTATATTTGTATCTTCGATGGAATACAGAAGAAGAAGAAGAAGAAGATTACAAGAAGATTCCTTTAATTTATCACTATTTTTGGAGCTTTATAATTAAGCCCATCTACATGTTTGGAATAAGCACTGCGATAACCAACTTTAGTTTTTGTATAAAAAATATTAAAAAGATTCGTTGGAAATAGTAATAGGAAAAATATCTCCTTATCTATTATTTATTTACTAAATTTTTACAATTTTGCACTAGTCAATGTAACGCGTAATATCCTTAGTGACGGCATTCACACAAATGGCAGCATTTGCCCTTCGCATTTATCGCATTTTAAAGAGTTTTTTTTTCTGCAGGCGTAAATAAGGCTCAAAACTTCTGACTTGGTGGGCGTGGCACGGGGTTGACGGCTAAGTTCTGTCTGCCTGCATCCCCATATACGCCCCCAGAACAACAACCCATACAAGACATTTGAAATGAATTCGAAAGAATTTGTATTTTTGTTTCCTTCTTTCGTTTGGCAGTGCATTGAAATTTAATTAAGGCTCTCCCGCATAACCCTAAAATATGGCAGTTTGGGGAAGATAAATTCATTCTCTTTTCGGCACTCTTAATTTAGATGCTTAATCCTTAATCCCGGTTTCAAAGCCAGTTGGTAAAAACTTTTTAATTGATTTCACTCATTTTGCGGCAGCAAATGGGGGTCTTCCTATTCGCTTTTCTTTCAAATTCTCAGTTTTAATTTCCCCTCGCCTTGTCGCCTTCCAACTGCATTTGGAGGCGGTGTGAAAGCCAAATTCCGTTAGATAAGTCCGGGGAAAGCGATAATGTTGGAAATTATTGAGGCAGTGGGGAGTTTTATGTCGTCTAATAGCTAAGCTAATGTTTGATTTGTCGTGAAAAGTTTTGAAAGAGGAATCGATTTGTGAGTAGGCTATCGAAAGATTGCAAAGAGTTATCTGATTTCGCTAAGTAGTTATCTATGTCAGGATATATATTTCCCAAATAACTAAAAAAACCCACCTCTCTCATAAATAAACCCCAATGTGAACCCACGCTCCGGATCCAACTTCGGGGCTTAATGATGACAGTAAAATGACTTAAATCGCTGTCAATGTTGACACTTTAACAAATTTTTTCACTTATGCTCTTTTTAAATGCATCGCGAATGGATGCCCGGATGGATGGATGGTCGGATCCTGAACGGGGAACATGGGAAATAATTATGCGAAATTTTTCAGCACACTTTATCCATTGTGGCTGTTGCTTTTTCAACTTCGCGTTGTGTTTGTTCAGTTTTTTTGGTTCGGATTCATGGCAAAAACTTTTTGCAAAAATGTGTGTTTATTAAAAATAAAATGCAAAAAAAGAAACGTGCAAAATATTGTTGTTGTTGTTTCTGATTTTGTTGCAGCCTGGCAACGTTTTTGATGACGACAATGATGATGATGATGATGATGACGGTTAAGTCGTCATCATTGCATTTGTTGTTGTTGTTGAATGCCTGCCGGGCGTGTTCATTCAACCGCACATAAATCGCAACAACAACAACACCAACTCCAGCCCCACACTGAGAAATAAATAACCAAATAAAATTAGAGAGATAAATTTAAGGAATTTTAAATAACAATAAATGAAATTAAAAATGCATAAGTTTCTACTTAATATTTTTTTAAATACAAGCATTTATGTATTTATAATATAATAATCGAAGCTTTTTTTTTTGCGTGCACTGACGGACATTGAAAAATGCAACGGAAATGCGAATCGCGCGACGGGGGCGTGGCACGATGGACTGCTGAGGGACGCAACGAGGCAAGCGGGCGGCTGGAGGCGGCACCCAAAAACATTGGCAAACAGCAACAACCACTGCAGTTCGAAGACCCATGTGGCAACCAGTTGATTGGGGCGGCCAAGAGGGGCACGACCGTGGGAGGTGGGTAGGTGCCCTGCAGCTTTGGTTGTTTGACTGACTGACTCCGACTGGTTACAGGGGTGCGTGGGGGTGCGGAGTGGGTGAGCCTGCCTGTGGTTATCCGCGGGCAGCAGGTGAGCCTCGGAGTTCCCCCCTTTCGCCGCTGACCCGTCGCATCTAGCCTTTCGCTTTTATCTCCATGATAAAGCGCGACTTGCAACGCGCTGCGTGGTGGAAGCCCCAAAGCCCTGCCCCTTCGTGGCGGAGTTATGAGAGCACGCTTCATAATCGTGAAGAACCGGAATTGGTTAATGGGTGCGGGGGGCATGGGGAATGGGGCATGGGGAGTGGGGTAATGGAAATGGGTTGCACCGCCTGCTGCTTCACATTTTTCACAAAGAGTGCGCTACACCTGAAATGTGTGGGCATTCTGGCTTTGATTGCTTGTACTTTCGACTCGGCGGTCGATTACGGGGAGTGGTTCCGGTGACGATGAAGTCATTACTTTGTGTGTCATAATCGTTTCGATTAGTGCGGGGTTGGATTAATGGCACTAGCCATTGTGGCTCATCAATATTAGAAGGCAAGAATCAATTACTCACTCTTGGACATATTAAAATTAAGGTAATAATAAATGATTACAGGTTAATTAAGAGTTGAGAAAATTAAAGAAAACTACCCGCCTTTAATTAATCTAAACGCAAAAGATTAACGTAAAGCTTTTAACTGTGTTTTTAATTATTGATTGTTGCTGAGTACCAAATAATTGTGCTGTAAGCCACAATCATGTTTATCAAAACCACTCAAAACAGCTGTAAGTTTCATCTACACTTGGCTAAAAGTAATGAACTGTTATTTTCCCGAGCCGAAAGAGAGTCTGTAACCTTGTCAATTCCAAGACTTACGAAAAAGAAACCAAATGTTTAAATTATATTTTGATAAGTTACCGAGAAAAATAGAGAATCTTTAATGTAAGAAGCAGTTTATCATAACTGAATCGAGTATTATCTAGTATTACTAAAGAGATTATTTTGATGCAGTGCATCATAGCAAATTTTTTTTCATTCCTACCCACTCTTTCCGGTTTCACACACCGACCTATTCCCCTTGCACTGCCTTCGCTCCCTTATGCTCTCTCTCTCTTTTGTTAAAACAGATCAGAGCGAAAGAGGACACTCGTAGTTCGAGGTGACCGGAGCACCTCCATCTCTGGTGCATGGCCGGTCCCACGGGCAACACTCCCCTCCCATGTGCCCCTTATTATCTCCTCCGGCGCATCGGCATTGACTGCTCGCTCCACCGGCCCCTTCAACTCGTTTAATTGAATTGTTGCTGTTGTTGTAATTGCTTTGCTACCGTTTTTAAAATCAGCCAGCATTCCCGGGCAACGCATGTGCAGGCCAGGCGCCTTCCCTCCTCCCTACTCCCTTCCCTGGAGCAGGGCACTTGGCTTCACTTAATGCGCTCGCCGTCTGCCGCTGCCGCTGCTGCTGCTGCCTCTTTGCCAATTTTTCGAATTTTTAACTGGTTTTTTTTCTGTTTTACACATAACTCGTCGCTTATTTCTGCTGTCGGTGCGTATTAATTTCAATACACCTTACCGATCCCCCTGCCCGCTCCTCTGAGCACCCATTTTTGGGCAGCTGGCGCGCGTGCGCTCGCATGCGTAATGAGGCAGGGGTTACGCATACGCCGGGTAGTGCACAGCAAACAGCGGACACCGGACAGGGGATGGGACAGACGATGACGGGATGGCACTCGCTACCGCACTCGTGTCGCCTGCACCTGTCGATCGATCGAACGAACGGGCGTCATGCGCCGCACGTCGCTTGTAAATAATTCATGTTGACAACTATTTTAGCCGGTCGAAGCTCTAGTTGGTCGCTGGTGGCTGACAAACGACGGCCGCGACTGCGATTGACGGTGTATTAAATTATGATTGACACATTGACTGCCTGCCTGCCAGACCGAATGACTAACTAACCGGCAAACCGATTGAGTGAGCAGGGCGGATCTCTTATCACTGCTTGCGGAAGCATTGGAGTGGACCTGGCTTAAAATCAAGCTCTCAATAAAATAAAAATAATAAACTACATAAGACAATCTTATTGATATTTTTAATTTGCTTTGTTTTATAGTATAATTAATGTCAAATGAAAGTGAAACATAGAAACTGGAAATATTTCATTTGGAAGAAATTATAAAATAGGAAACAGGGAACAGGGAATATGGAATATGGAATATGGAATATGGAATATGGAATATGGAATATGGAATATGGAATATGGAATATGGAATATGGAATATGGAATATGGACTATGGAATATGGAATATGGAATATGGAATATGGAATATGGAATATGGAATATGGAATATGGAATATGGAATATGGAATATGGAAATATGGAATATGGAATATGGAATATGGAATATGGAATATGGAATATGGAATATGGAATATGGAATATGGAATATGGAATATGGAATATGGAATATGGAATATGGAATATGGAATATGGAATATGGAATATGGAATATGGAATATGGAATATGGAATATGGAATATGGAATATGGAATATGGAATATGGAATATGGAATATGGAATATGGAATATGGAATATGGAATATGGAATATGGAATATGGAATATGGAATATGGAATATGGAATATGGAATATGGAATATGGAATATGGAATATGGAATATGGAATATGGAATATGGAATATGGAATATGGAATATGGAATATGGAATATGGAATATGGAATATGGAATATGGAATATGGAATATTGAATATGGAATACGGAATACGGAATATGGAATATGGAATGTGGAATATCTAATATGGAATATGGAATATGGAATAAGGAATATGGAATATGGAATATGGAATATGGAATATGGAATATGGAATATGGAATATGGAATATGGAATATGGAATATGGAATATGGAATATGGAATAT
>VNJU01005639.1:0-22421 GCA_008042675.1 Drosophila seguyi | reverse complement strand
TTTTTTCAAAATACTACCTAAAAATTGGTCTAATTAGAAAAAAATTGATATAATAGATGCTTCCTGCTAGGGAAGAGTAAAGAAGCAAAAAAGTGGGAAAAGGCAAAAAGTTGTTGACGAAGCCAACAACACGCGGTGTTCCCAAGCGGTCCCTCATCTAAGTACTAACCGCGCCCGACGCTGCTTAATTTCGGTGATCGGACGAGAACCGATGTATTCAGCGTGGTATGGTCGTTGGCGAAAGTCGAAGGTCTTAACTGGACCCTTGTGGCATATTTGGGCCCCCATATTCTCGAAGCGATTTATTTGTATTTACACCTTTGAGTTATCTCAGATACAGGGCTGCGGGTGGCCCTTTTGCATTGGCATATTAATGATTTGCTTGCTACATTAGACAGAAATAAGGTATTGGGAATAAGTATTGTATTGGGCATAAACTAATGCGAATTACATGACATTTTCGGAATCCCGGAACTGGTAGAATAAAATGAATATGTATTTGCATTTCAGTATATTTCATAGTGATTGAAGAGTGATGGGAACACACATTTGCAATGTAAGAACGTGCGATAGCATAATGGCTTAATTCAAGACAAGTTTTTCTTTTCGTTGTGATGCACAAAAATGTATCTATTTATTTATTTTGATTGTATTTCTAACAAACCTGTTTAAGTTCATTCCATGTCTGATTTCATATAAAGGTGATGAAGAAATCCGTACGAACATATAAGCAAACATAAGGCATCGCATCTTGCACTCGACTTCCCGTGAACTTAGGCGATTACTTAAGCACTCTACCCAATTCATTTGGATTCAAGTAACCATCATTAACCATTGCGTCACTTAAATGAATGAACTCTTCACAACTTGGTTTGTTATTATCGAATTGCATTCGATCGATACCAATCCTCCACTTACATTTCGTGGATGTACAGATGAAATAATTGCCGATATTTCAGCGTCATAGATCGACATATTAGGTCAAGTAAACAATTCGTTCAATTTTCATCTAAGAGATGGCGTTATTGTCCATAGCTCTTATTCGCATCATATTATACTATTCGGGGATAAAAAGGTGTTTTTTTCACCAGAAACGAGAAAATTCGCTTTATTTTACAAATTTTCATCAAATCGAAAAATCAGCCAAATAGGCGAACAAATTCATTTAGGTTATTGGCCCGATACTGATTCAAAAATAGCTCGATATTTGGGTGCTAAACGAACTAACGCAAAAAACATCATGGACCGAATTTCCATTTGCGAATCGCTGCTGAATCGCAACAAAATCGACACGTTTTTGAAGCAGATGGTAACTGGCGATGAAAAATTTATCACTTACGACAAAATCAAGCGCAAACGGTTGTGGTCAAAGCGCGGCGAAGCGGCTTAGACGGTGGCCAAGCCGCCTTATAGTCCGGACCTGGCACCGAGTGATTACCCCCTGTTCCTGTCTATGGTGATCGCGCTTGGTGGTGAGAAGAGGGCCTTAAGAGAGGCCTGTGTTGCCTTTCCAAGTTTTTGGCCAATGGGAAGGCAGCCCCTATGAGAGGGTTATAATCAAGTTGGCATCTCGTTGGCAACAATTTTACGAACAAAACGCAGCATATTTGACTTAAATATACACAAAGTTATTATCTTTTTATCATATAAAACCGAACGAACTTTTTTCTTGACCTAAATAATCATTTATTGCACTTTTAAATGACATCCATCTTGTCCCCGAGAAAGCAGTATCGGATCATTTAACATCACTGAAATAAATAACTTTGTCTAGCGATTCTAATTTTTCTCCAAGTATCATTATTGCCAAATTCCTTGATTTTTTTAATTATTCTGGTCAAATTATTTCATAAATCAATTCAATTCCTTTTAAGAAGTTAAGTTCAAATTATCTATTAGAGGACCTGCAACTTGGTGTGAATATTTGCCTTTGTCATAGTTAGATTTTGTAATGTGCATAAGGCATTTGCATAACGGTAATTTTGTTAATTTGTTTGACAACTTTTAAAATGAGTACTTGACACATGGATCGAGTGTATGTTTTATGCAGAATTAAATATCGGTTATGATTGTCGGACCCAAAAATTAAGAACACCTTTCTTGGACTTTTGAAACATTTTTTGGTTCACGCAACATTTGGGTAAAGGATCAAAAGAAATTTTGTTACACCCTTGCAGGGTAATATAATTGTGCCCAGAAGTTTGCAGCGCATTGAGAGAGTCATTTTCGACCCTATGGAGAATATATTCTTGGTCACCATCAAGAGCCTGTCACTATACAAACTATTCTATTAGTTTAGAGCTAGTATAATAATAAATTTTTAAAGATAGTCTTTTTGTAATCCAGGTAGTATATAATTCGAAAAGGCCTAGATCGGACGTCTATATGTATATAGTTCCGTTTTCCGCACCAAGCTTCGTAATATTGTAACGTGCAGCTATGCTGCAGAGTCTACCCGTTGGGTTCCTGATCTTTTCTCTACTCTTCGCGCAAGGATTTTTTGATTATTCCGTGGTTTAGTTAAGAGAGTTAAGAAATATATTTTTACTATACATATGGGCAAAAAAGCCAATGAACACGAGTAACTTTAATTTATATTGATAAGAGAAATATGATTGTATTATTAGGGTAGGTATATAACAATTTACGGCATAGTTTTGTTTTAAAATATTGTTTTTTTTTCCAACATTCTTGTCCCAAGATTTTTGTACAAACAATTAACTAGTAAGAAAGTAGAAAACGAGATAGCAATGTTGTTTTTACAGTTTCATTCACATACCGTTTTTTGCAGCGTTCGCATATGCGATGTAGCGTTCTTATGCATGTGTTGTTTTAGTATATCATCAAAATGTTGAAAAGCAATACAAAATACATATATGTATATACATGCATACATTGTATAAAATCATACGACAATAAGAAGCAATCGACGCGATTTGGATTTCAAGGCTACCAATTTAATGGAGGCTAAAATCACACAATAAGACACCATTTACTGCTAGTACTGTTTAAAGCTGCAAACTCACCCATTCCTATTTATGCGATCGAAGAAAGCGCTTCCATGCCCTCTTTTTCTGATAATTTGTTTAAATTGTGCAAGGTTGCACTCTTTTAAACCTCCGGATTAACTCTACGCACTGCATTGAAGCTCCTTAAGGCGCTAGACTCTGGCTTGGCAGCACATTGACCTTTTTTTATTTGAAAGAAAAACACCGCAGCGCGGCTCACATGCTCACTTATTTTCCGCTCTCTTTCAGATCATCCTGTGTTATATTAAGCGTTGACCAGCACTGTCCGATGGACAGTGAACATCACCTTCACCTATCGACAGTTTCGTTTGAGTTGTAATTTGGTATTGGTAATTTACTAACTATTTATTTCGATAAGCAAAAGTTGCCCTTTTTTCAATTCGAAATAAACTTGTGGATGAGAAAACATAAGCACCAATTTTCGTTTTCAACAATGGTAGAATACTGTGAAGGATTTAATGTATTTTATTTGCAGATAGTTAAGCTATGTTTTTTTGGTGCAAATCTGAATGCTTCTGTTGTTTTAAACATTACCGGTTGTCAACATTTTCCCCTTAAAGCACGGTATCCAGACAGAAGAAAACTGTTCCAAAGCTGTGAGAGAGAGCGGGAGGCAAATAGTTTGGAACAGCTTGTCCCCGAGGCGTGTTTCGAAGGGTGGTATCCAGGTCAGATTCGAAAATACTAGAACGCATGTTTAGTATTTCCATAGCGCGTTGCGGAAAAGAATCCAAATCTTAATAAAACTGACTGTTCCCGATGTTTGCCTCTCACTCTGCCTTCACATATTTAAAGTATGGATCCCGCCACGAGTAATAATGCGTAGAAAAGTCGCAAGCAACTACAGACTTAAATAATTTGATGGAGGAAAATATCATACTTTGGAAATTACATTAATTTGCATCTAAGAGACATGGGACGAAAAAGTAAAAGTAATAATAAGAATGCAGAGGACAATCGAAGGCAAAATGGTCCACCCTTGCATATTGTTATGCAACTGGTAGAGGTTATCGCAGATTCTCCTTTGTTGGAATGACCACTGGGTGCCATCATATTTCTTCCTGAACGGGACAACCCATATTCAATCATCTGAGTTTATTCCACATGTACTGGGAGCTGTCCAAGACAGGTGCAGCCGCCGGAATCCATCTCAATAGGTAAGGGACAACTATTAATATCATAAAAAGATGAACGTGTCTATTGTTTCAAATATAGCCGGACGGTCAAGTATCACGATCTTTGGGACTTCCGAACATCGAAGATTGACCCACCCTTAAATCAAGACTAATCGCAGAATTTAAGCCTCGAACACCGAACTACAAGCTTCTGGAGAACTTCAAGATGACACCTAACAAAGGTCAATTGATGATTTCGAAATTACACCTGGAAGGTAACCACCCGAATTTTCTTATTTCAGGCTATTAAAACTCAGAATCAGATCAGAAAATGATGCTGATCAAGAATATATATACTTTATAGGTATATAGATTTTGAAATTATTCAAAGAGCACACAGAGAAAGTAATAATACCGCCTATACTAAATTAATACGCAGTCTCTTCCTATTAAAAAATGTTAATTCTAATTAATTCTAATTCGGAATATAATAAACGAATGCTACATTTGTAATTGGGGTAAGGCAGAACATAGACACACCAAAATTCCTTTTAAAATCACACCTAACCCTGAACATTGCCGAGACGAATTTGTGGTAGATATTATTATATTATAGATATTATTCAACTGAAGGAAAACATTACATTCGTTGCATGGGCATTTATTCTAAATTCGCTCCACTTGAGCAAATTAAAATAAAGGACTGGATAGGAAGCGAAACGCTTTAATGCGCATTTTAGTCAGTAAGGTAAACCGTAAAAAGAGAAGAATTAAAATTATAAGAATAAAACAATGTAAAGTTAAGATTGGAAATGTTATTTTAAGCGAAAAGTCCAGAGTTTGCTTTAACTCCATTGTATTTACCGATTAATGTAACTAAGATAAAGATAGTAGAACATAAAGACGTTTTAAATTTAATTTCAGATATTAATAACACACTTTTTGAACTATAATATTTGTAATACTTAATAATAATTGTAATATCAAAAATTTCTACACTAAATCCACTAATTGTTTTAATCAAGAACCACAACAAGAAATAGATCCGGCACAAAACCAGTTGCCTGCATTGTACCCTGAAATGACAGCCCAAGCATAGGCAACCCTTTTAAGGGAAGGGAAGTGACATATTCACATACTCAGTACTGCTCGAAGAAATAAGAATAAGCTGATAAGAGATCCCACGGAATCCAGCAATCCACATTGAATTTAAACAAACCACATCCGGAGTAAGCGATGCCGCTCCCCCTAAAAGGCAATCCAAGTCTTTTGTTATTGTATACAACCAAGCAGGAGATCTCGCTCCCGAATTAATGTGAACAAATAGGTAGCACAATAAAGACTTTTGTCACAAGAGTTTAGTCTTAAGCTGAGATAAAGTCTTGAAATTATTTCACTGATCTTTTATTTCTTAGCGTTACTCTTAGTCCATTGACGGGACATTTGTTCGACCCAGTATAACATTAAACATTTTACTATATAAACCATCAAAATCTGTCTATTTATTACCTTTATCCTTAAGATATAAATATTCTAAAATGGTAATGATTATAAAGTACTCAAATCGCAAATATTTTTCTGGGTCCTACATATCTGGGTCCTAGAACTTAAAACTCCTGGATTCCACTTTCCACCCATTTTTCTTCATGGCGGTATCCATAATATTATATATGTGCAGGGAAGAGGGGGCGAGAACAGTCTGATGTATTAAATGTTTTATTTCTTTTGGCACCCAGCTCTGGAATAACTAAAAGCCATTCAACCGAAAATCAATGGTCACAAATAGTTGTTCTAAAACATTTGCCTCCTGCTCTCTCACCGCCCTAAAACGGTTTTTGTCGTTACCCACAGATCAGTTTAATTTAAAGGTTTCCCAGATTATTAGAAGAAAATAAATCAAACTTTAAAAATTTTGCTATATGAGAACATCTAGTATGTTTGTATGTTTTTTAGTGTGTGTATCGTTACTGTTCATTGACGACTTTGCTCAGACAACTGACCCACCATGCAGTTTCTGCTGTGTGGTGTTAAGTGGTTGGCATGTTCTGGACAACAAGCTTACAAGAAAGTTACGTCACTTCCCTAATGGCTTTATTATCTTATTTATTCTCCGTTGTCTTTGACATACTCAGACGACAAAACATTTAACAGAATTGTGATGCCCTTATTTTAATGGAGAATAAGTATGATAATTTTAAATTGTATCGAAAGCATTGTAACTTTTTGAACTTGTTGTCGTAAGCAGTAGAAGCTGCACTTTCCAAATTAGTTAGAAGATATCGGAAAATAAGGTAACTTCCTTGTAACTTAGTAGTCCAGAACATGGCAATCACTCGAACACCGTACGGCAGCTATAAAAGAAGCTGCGGATGGGTCAGTTGTCAGAGCACTGAAGCAAAAGCGGTAAAGTAGCCAATAGTAGTTAGTTATCCTTTTGCAATGAATCTGTGTAAGTGTCCTTATTTTAAGTTGTAAATATTGGACCACTCGCTAGCGTCTTCCATTTCAGCAAGCCTTTTCCTTCTGGCCCTTGTGGCATCGGTCGCTGTCAGCGCCGGATCTGCCCACAGAATCAGCAGGCCTGAACCAGAAGCTCCCAAGGAGCCATGCCTAGCCACTACCCCCAGGCCTCCTTGCGTGCGGACAACAACTCCGCCCTCACTCTGTGAGAAAGACACTACGACGACGACTACGCCCACTCCCTCCCCTTGCAAGCCAGATGAAGACACTACAACAACGACAACCACCTGTTCAACAACTACTACAACAACGACAACTACAACAACGACAACAACTACCACTACAACAACGACAACAACCACCACTACAACAACAACAACCTGTTCAACAACAACTTCAACAACCACTTGTTCCACAACAACAACAACGACTACTACTACGACAACCACAACAACCACAACCACTACTACAACCACCACCACTACAACAACTACTACTACGACCACAACAAAATGTGAAATATTAACACCTACTCCTACTCCGGAAAAGCCCTGTCAGCCTGCGGAGCCTATAACCCCTACCCCAGCGGAACCGGAAAGTCCTTGCCAGCCTGACGAGCCCCCAACCCCGGAAAAACCAGTAACTCCTGGTCCGGACAGTCCTTGCCAGCCTGACGAGCCCCCAACCCCGGAAAAACCAGTAACTCCTGCTCCGGACAGTCCTTGCCAGCCTGATGCAGACACTACAACAACGACCACCACCTGTTCAACAACTACAACAACTACAACTACAACAACCACAACGACAACAACCACAACCACAACCACAACGACAACAACTACCACTACCACAACTACAACAACTACTACTACAACAACCTGTTCCACAACAACAACAACAACAACAACGACTACTACTACGACAACCACAACCACAACAACAACCACTACTACTACAACGACTACGACCACAACAACATGTGAAATAATAACCCCAACTCCTGCTCCAGAAAACCCCTGTGAGCCTGCGGAGCCTATAACCCCTACCCCAGCGGAACCGGAAAGTCCTTGCCAGCCTGATGAGCCCCCAACCCCGGAGAAGCCAGTAACTCCTGCTCCGGACAGTCCTTGCCAGCCTGATGAGCCCCCAACCCCGGAGATGCCAGTAACTCCTGCTCCGGACAGTCCTTGCCAGCCTGATGAAGACACTACAACAACGACAACCACCTGTTCAACAACTACTACAACAACTACAACTACAACAACGACAACAACAACAACGACAACAACCACCACTACCACAACGACAACAACCACAACTACAACAACCTGTTCCACAACAACAACAACGACTACTACCACGACAACCACAACCACAACAACAACCACTACTACAACAACCACTACTACAACAACCACTACTACTACAACAACTACGACCACAACAACATGTGAAATAATAACACCCACTCCTACTCCGGAAAAACCCTGTCAGCCTGCGGAGCCTATAACCCCTACCCCAGCAGCACCGGAGAGTCCTTGCCAGCCTGATGAGCCCCCGAGCCAGGAAAAACCAGTAACTCCTGCTCCGGACAGTCCTTGCCAGCCTGATGAGCCCTTAACCCCGGAGAAGCCAGTAACTCCTGCTCCGGACAGTCCTTGCCAGCCTGATGAAGACACTACAACAACAACAACCACCTGTTCAACAACTACAACGACAACAACCACAACGACAACAACCACCACTACAACAACGACAACAACCACCACTACAACAACAACCTGTTCGACAACTACAACAACAACAACCTGTTCTACGACAACATCGAAATCACCATGCAAGTCTAAGACCACTACACCACCTTGCGAGCCTGAGACCACCACTCCACCACCTTGCAAGCCCACAACTACGACTCCCGCTCCCTGCGACGAAACGACCACACCGGATTGTGGTTCAGCTCCACAGAAGTCCAATGAAGGCTTTCTTGCTCACATCAAGGAGATTTTCACCGGCACGAGCACCGCCACCAACGCTCCTTCTGTGATCGGAACCAGCCCAATGTGCGCTGGCCGTGCTGAGGGAAGCATTATCCAGGACCCGAACCACTGCAGGAGGTACTACGAGTGCCGCTCCGGTCGGCGCCTGCTGCGCAAGTGTCGTGTCGGTCTTTGGTTCGATTCGGAGGCAGGAGAGTGCCGAGCCCGCAACTTGGTGTTGAACTGCCCGGCCCAGCGTAACTGATACGCTGAGTTAACTGAACTAAATTGAGGCCCGAGCTTGCATTGAAATTTTTATTTCTAACCAACAGTAACCACCTAATCAATAAACAACAGCATTAAATCTTAATAAGTTCGGAATATTTATTGAACCTGCAGCAAGCCGGAACGGAGGGATAGGGTAAATGATCGATATACACTCGAATTAGATATTTAATACCCTTGCAGGGTATTATAATTTTGGTCAGATAAAAGGATGTTAGATATGTATGTATAGACGAAAATCGGTTGAATTCAGGCTATTTCTTCTCTACCCAGAAAAATGTTCAGAGCTTTATGATAAAACATTTTTCAAGAATAATTTTCATTGCCTTTCGCATTTGGCAGATAAAGTGCTTTCAAATATGAGTGAATAAGAAATATCCTAAGCTTTAGGCGGGTACAATGCGAATGAGGCACCGCCTCCATAGTAAAAGGAGCTCACGGAGGCACTCCGCAAGGCGGGGCCGTGCCGCCCCTATTGTGGAAGTTGGTGGTGGACGACCTGATCAAGAGATTCGAAAGGAAGGCCCCAAAGATAACAGCCTATGCTGATGACATTAGCATAATTATTAGTATCAGTAATTATTAGTCTGTCCATCGACCCTCAGATCAATTATGGAATCAACACTCAGGGAGATATGTGAGTGCACCAAGAAGGACTCAGGACTCAGTATCAACGCGGACAAGACGTACCTCATTCTCTTAACCAAGATACAAGCTGCCGCTATGGGTCCAAAATAACACAATTACCTCGGCATTGTATTAGACAGCGAGCTCGGATGGAAGTCCAATATACTAGAGAGGGTAAAAGAGGCCACCACAGCGCTATATGCATCCAAGAAGGTGATTAGTAGCACGTGGGGTCATAGGCATTGACGTTAAGATCCATGCAATAGCCAGCGGTCAGTTCTAAAAATGTACTGGCTAGCAGGGAAGCACTAGATATCCTTAGCACGACTTCTTCAGTGCGGATCTACTGGACACCGATGGTAATTGGAACGCAGACGAAGTTGCACAGGAAGGCTTCGGATTGACGTTCCTGTTTCCCGGTTCACAGACCCAACTAGAGAGACGGGCCGACGCAAAGAGCTAAGAGTAGAACCTCCACAACCTACAAAATGTCAAAAACTATGGAAAGATTGTAGATTGTTAATGGGAATTCGAAAATTTCACTGCCTGGCAGCGCCACATGCAGTCAAGCTGGGCATCACCGAATATGCCTTAAAAGTGATGAATCCGAGGCAACTGAAAGCTTGGAGCATCTCATTTGTAAACGTTCGGCCCTAAAAAGGGCAAGAACTAAATACCTGGGCGCTCCGATTTGGCATCGCTAGAAGATGCCTCAAAGAAAAGCACTTGATCCTCAGAATTTCGAAAACCGCTTAAATACTCCCTAAGTCCACTCAGAAACCTCCGGACAACTATTGGCCTATGAGCGGCCGCCGTGAGGGCCGTCCGGATCAATCTAACCTCACCTATTTTTATTCCAACAATTAAGCGATCCAACATAGTTATGAAATGAGCCTTAAGTGGGACGAACCTGTTCGTTGTGTTTCAAAAAGACTTTCATATAAGGAAAAAAAGGAGATTGGAAAAATGATGATTTGTTGAAAAAGGGTTTATAGGAAAAAGTAATCCACCTTATAGTTAAGAAAAGCTCTGTAAAAAAACGGATGTATGCGGAATAGGTAACTTATCTAGATAACATTCGTGCTGGATATCCCTTGATAGATGGCTATTTAGAAATGATTAGAAGGGATAAAATATTTTACACTGGTCATAATGAATACACAAAAATGCCCTATTGGCATTAAAAAAGCACCTACAGTATTTTTTTTAGCCCTAGTGGGGGAACCATTATTCGATTAGACGAACACCGTTTCATGTTTTCGCTGATGTGAAGTTTTTGTTAAGTTTTTATTATTAAAAAAAAAAACATATAAATTTAAAAAAACTGGTTGTTTATTTCAGAAGAAAAAAGTTGTTGGTGGTAAAGTTATATAAGTGCAAAGTCTGTGTTCGTCTATCCGACGAAGTTTTACCCACAAGCGGGTGAAAATTAACGATACCCTTCTAGGGTTAAATTAGCAATTTTATTCTACAACCATTTATACGTGAAGAAAATGTTGTAGGTTATAGAGATAACTGTGGAAAGAGTATTAAAAATTCTTGTCCCATATAGATTAGATTCTACATACATACAGTCTCAAATAGAACCGCCACTCATGCTAATAATGGCACATTGGACATAATATCCAAACGACCAATTCTTTTTGTTACAATACACGTGGATATTTTTGGACCCTTTGTTACTTCGAAACAGAAACATCTATTAATTATTATTGACGGACTTACTAAATTCGTTATTTAATATTATAGTCGCCCACGGAGAACTACAGGTGATAGAATAAGATGCTTAACGTCATTACAAATTGTCACATGATTATTTTAATATTATATTTAACCCGTGAAAGTAACAACTGCATCATGTAGACAGAGCTCATAGAAAAGTAAAAGCGACGCACTATGGCTCATTAGATACTTTCGCTTTACTAAAATCATAACTCTTAAACCAGTTGAGATATTTTCATAATTTTTTGTATATGAAAGGTAATAATTTTAATACCTTTCGATTAAGTGGTCATGGTGTGATAAATAGTAGAGTTTATAATCGAAAATGAATGTTTTTTGAGGCAGTTTTCTCAGTTTTTATTCAATTTCGAACAATACATTCCTTTGTTTTCTCTTAAAATGCTAATATGGTGCATATTAAATGTTTTAAGAACAAACATAAACAAATTTTAGAGGAAAAAAAAATTTGTTTTTATGATTTATTAATTTTGTCAATTTTCAATTATTTATGCGCCTTTTTTACAAAAATTAATATTGTTGATGTCTAATTATTCATTATACATTCATATTATATCATTAAGTGTCCTTACAAAGTCAGGAATTGAAAAACAAGCCGCCAATACAGAAAAAATGCTTGCACGCCATACACTTTCGTACTGCGCAGCGACTGTGCTTGTAGTACAATTTGCACGAAACCGCGCGTTTTTTACGCTGAGTTGAAAGTATCTTTTGCGTTAGAAATTCGGGGTGGCAGTTCGGGGCAGCCGATCTTTCCTGAATACGATAAAGAACATATTCAAGAATAACACCTCATACGCCATACCCATCGAGGGTTGTCGAGCCATTTTTAAAATTCAATCAAAGTTGAAAAATAGGTGTAAAATAGTACTTCGGTAAAACAGGTTTGCCTGAACGTGCAAAAAAATTATAATTTTATTCTACCTTCGTTTTACCGAGATTTGATTGCCCTTTCGATAGAGACCAAAACCAAGCCGGTCGGTTACATATTTTACCTAAAAATCGACCGCAAAGTCTGCATTTTGCTAAAAACTACCTGCTTTTTGTGCAACCCAAAAAAGGTTACACGTTGAACACGTGTAACTTCTTAAATATTTAACCGATTTGAATGATTTAATTTATTCAGCCCTTTTGAACTATTACCTGTCGAATGCAATAACAATTTTTACGATCCGTTGTCATGAAAAATTGGATTTTTGTATAGTATCTCTATTGTTTGAGCTATAGTGCGACGTTAGCTAAGCTATCTAAACCAATCAATAGTCCGCTTTTTGTAAAAGCCGATTATGCTATTAAAAATGCAGTGTATTCAACAACGAAAAAAAAATATCCTTCAGTATAATTATTTGAAGTTCAGCATTAACCGATTATTTAGGTAATAGAATTTATATAGCGCAAGTGATATAAAGAAGAGAATTTTACCAAATAAAAAGCGACATAGATAACCGAAAATTAGTCAAATTATGAAGAATTAGTAGAGGAATGTCGGTTAAAGAAATAGGCAGATTGGGCGTAATCAGTACAAAAATATCAAAAACATGAGCAGGGGGCATTTTTTATTATTTTGGTAAAAAAACATGTAAAAAGTTAATGTTGTGTCTAAAGAATTTGCATTCACGATTTTCTGATTTACTTAAATAGTAAAAACATTACAAATAGCACCATGTAAGAAAATGTCACGTGCGACACCGATTAAAATTCATTTAAAAAAAAACTACTTCATATTTTTAAGTCATATCAAATAAATTATTAAGTTAAATAGATATATATTGCATTAAAATTAATTGCTTGAAAATCTTTTATCAAGTTTCGCTGAAATTAGTGCTCGGACTTGTTTGCGAATAAGTGCACTCTGTCACTTTTAACGTATTAAATAACGAATTCAACTTTATAATGTATATGTGTTGACTTAAAAATGTTATGTATTTTTTTTCTAATTGAATTTTAATCAGTGTCGCAAGTGACATGTCGCACGCGAAATTTTTTTCCATTGATCTTTTAGTGCTGTTATCTACTATTTAAGTAAATCAGAAAAATATAAATGTGGTCTCTTTTCACTCTTTGCAATCTCTCAGTGATGATAGGAAGAAAAAGTTCAAGCACAATTCCTCTGCTTTGGAGATTTTTATCAAAACGCAGCATGATCTTTTTTATGGTGTGGTTCATCAAAATGATGTAAAATCTCGAGTTGCACTTGCTTGCATTTGAATATTTGCAAATTTATTTCAAAATATGACAAAGGCTTTCAAATTTGATCCTTTGGAACATTTCGTAATGAAGATATGATATGAATTTTAAAGCTTTTTTTTTTCGTTTTTGCTTCGGTTGTAGCTGCTGAGCCAAACAAAGGAACCATGACTAAAAAATACAACACTAAACGAAATGGCCATTCTACGCACTTTGGCAGATATTTCATTAAAATCTATTCAGCCGATCGAGAGAAAACGCCACTTGTTAATTTATTTCCATGAGCAGTTCGCAGATGTGGATGGACGCGAAATATGAATGGTATAACGATTATTGTGTTTCAAATATTGCCGGCTGCCAACAAAGTATAATCGCATCATTAAAAGTTAAAAGATAAATATTTTTTCCGCTGAAAATCTGACTTAAGAACAGAATTCCTTAATTTAGAAATGGTGCTTTACCATATGCATACGTGCATAATTTTTTAGCACTCCGCTCAGAAAATACTAACGACTCTCATCGCTCTATCTGGCAACACCTTCAACTTTCTAGTATTTTTTTACTCTTGTAGCCGAACTAACTTCTTATACAGGTCGTACAAATAGTATTTCTAGACAACTGACGACACTCCCGCTCTGCTTCACTACTTTTTTTGTCTGTCTCGTACTTTCCAAAAACTTCGTAGTATATAAAAAAGTTAAATTTTATATTCGTCTTGACAAAAATATCGAAAAATATCAAAACAAAAATATCGCATCTTCGATATTTAGGCAAAAAAATCCTGATATTTAAGTATCGATATAATAATATACCCTACAAAACAGTGTTCCCAGATCAAAGGTTTTCTCCCCAGATTTTAGGGTGAAGAATTTACGGGGGGAAAGTTTAGGGACATTTTGAAATCCCATATTATACAAATTTTTAAAATGAAAACTCTTATATTAAAATATTGATTAAAATAAAACAAAAGCGCCTAGAATATAAATCCCCTAAATATGGCATAATATGACAACAAATACTGCAGACGCTTTTTTATCGAATATAAGTTGATTGGTACTGATTTATTCTTGGAAACGGTTATTCTATCGAACTATGTCTTCTTCTTCTTAATATATTTGAAATAAACTGATTTTTGAATTTATTGGAAAAACTACATTTTTTAGGAGAAATTGTAGCCTTTTGGGATTTTTTAGAGTGAAAGTCTAATTTTCATCTGGCAACACTGGCCCTACAAAAAATTCCAGATTCGAATTTTTCTCTACGAAGGCGGTTGTGCGGTCTCTTTGTAACGGATCGGAACGCCGTGGGAGTCGGAAAATCGCCTGACGCGTGTTCGCTGCGAGAGTGTGCGTGCGTGTTCATGAGTGTGTCGGGTGCGATTGCGAGCGGGTGTGAAAAATATAAATAAATAAATAATAAGCCAGTCTTGAGAAATGTGCGCTTATAATGTAATGTGCCCATTTCAGGACAATTGAATATTCTGGCTATACAGAAAATTCAACGCGAGTTCAAGTGAGTGCCAATTGCGGAGACAAAATGGCTGCATTTCAAAGCATTTAATTTACAAGCAACAGAGAGCGAAGACTAAGGAAAGGCAATCAGAGAACATAACACAAAGGGAGAGAGCAAGAGAGAGGCGAATGGAATGAGAGAGGAAAGAAGAGCTAAAAAGTAAACATGTGAAAAAATGTTAAATAAATTAGCTGAAAGAAATTGGCGGGTATTTCAAGCCTTTGACTGAGCATTTCAATTAAGCATGTTCTTCAATAATTTATTTTTATTTTTACACTGTAATTATTTTCACTTGATGCTGAAATCAGTAAAAATCAGCAACAATAAATGAATGCATTTCGCTGCGTTTGCGCCGCAGCTGTCCCTAGTTCGGCCTCTCTTTCACTCGTTGCTCTCTGAGCTGTATTTACTTCTCTCACTCTCCCTCTCTGCGCTTGCTCGTCTACTTTGCCCGAGTGCGAGCGGGAGACCAATAATTGCTCTTGCCTTTGCCGTACGATTTGTGTTGTGATTTTTCGTATTTGTTTTAGTGTTTGATGTTTCTATCCCTTCGGTTTTTTTTTTGTTTTTCCACTCCCTCTGGCATATATATTAAATTAATTGTGATAGGAGTACAAAAGTGGAAAGGAAAAACATAGCACAGAGTCAAAAATAACATGATTCATACATACAGTTAAGCATACGCAACAGCTGTTGTGGCCTCAAAAGGAAAATGAAAACAAATACAAATTTCCCTCTTCATCTCTATCTTTTTCTTTCTTTTAGCAACTGCCGGAAAGTTAAAATTAACTAAACCTAACTAAAAAAAAAAACTTTTTTTTAATTTTAATTATAATTTCTTCAAATAAAAGTATTGAAATAAAAATCGTTCAAGAAAAAGAAAAGTGTACGTGACAACAGCTCAAAAAGAGTGAAATAACAAAAAATTTCGAAAATAGTTCGTGCGTGCGAAGAAGTGCTTCGAAGTTTTATGGCCCATGCAAAGGCGTTTGTAAGTATGTACATATTGTATGTGCACGTGTGTGTGTCCAGGTGCGAGTGCTAAATTTGTGTTTGCAAATGGCCCGGTCAGCGCGAAGCTCTAATTAAAAAGTTCCGAAGTGGAGAGGACCGGGTGTCACTAAGGCAACCAACTGCCGAAATTAAATTGAAAAACAACCTTCAGCGGCCAATAAAAAACAAACAGAAATCGGTGCAAATTCTGTTTATTCAACCCCAGCCACGTTGGATCCTCATCGCATATAATGTCATCAAAATGTGTTTTCAACATTGCATTCGTGTCGATCATTTCCATCATCATCGTAAATGGTGAGTGTTAAAATAAAATAAATAAATAAAATACATGTTGTATATACTAAAGTATACAAAGTTTTATGCTTTAAATCTAAAAGTAGAAATTCAAATGAATCAATAATAACGTTTAATAAAATGATTTTTCTAAATATGGTTCTTCCTATTGACATCTAAAGACAAACATTAAATAACATAAGATATTATTGAAAGTACAACCTAACCAATTTTTATGTATAAAAAAACAACAACTAATTTAACACACGTTACTAAAAAAATAACTTACTAACTAATAAAAAAATATATTCTTTTTTGCTGCCAAGAGAGTTTCTTTTTCATGTATGAGCCACGCAAAGCTTGTAAATATTTTAGTTCCTTTCATATGTTGGGCTTCTGGTAGGATATTGTAACTTTGCTGCCGAATTACTAAGAATTTATTAACTGTCTTTCAAATCGTTGTTTATTTTTGGGCAGAAAACACTAAACTTATTGGATAAAAATAATCGTGCTTGAAGTTAAGATCGATGTTTATTGAAATTAAGGGGTTTGAGTCCTAATATTAATTATTAAACAATTGTCGAAAAATGTACAAGACACTTTGATATTTTTGATCGAATTACCAATATTTTTATATTCTTAAATAATTTCTCTAGGGACTTATTATTCATAGCTTTGAACAACATTCCGTAATTATCATTCATCCGAAATGAACAACAAAGATTTGTTGAAACGCTAGTGTAAGAGCTTCTAGATTTAAACTAGATATTTTTGGCTCTTGTAATTTTCATTTTGCATAAATAAAAATAAATAAATAAGCAGCTTTTTACAAATAATCCGAGTCCAATGAATATATTCACCTAAATGTCACTGTACACATGTATGTATGTGTTTAGATACATTTATCCATTCCATTGTTGTGTCAGAGGATGATTCATGGAAACCCAAGTGAGCCCATTTTTCTTGTGAAATAAGCTACAATGTTGAACTTGGTGGTAAACATATAAATACGTACAAATATTTTTTTATTTTAAAATTATAAAAGAAATCCTTTGTTGACCACGAAGTTCAGCATTGTAAGTTATAGGTATAGATATATCTATCATATTTTAAAATTATAAAAGAAATCATTGAGCCTGGCTTTCTACAAAACAAATCTGGGTAAAAAACACACAATTTTCTTTCAAATATTAGTTTAAGAATTTAAAAGACGTACCCCGAAACCTTTTGTGCCACTTCAACTAATTTGTTTGCTTGAAAAATATTTCTTAGTTCAACATTACAAAATACGAGGCGTGGCTATAAGCATAACAACAACATCCACTTTCGGCTAATTAGCCAAAGTCAAGCAACATGAACATGAGCGCACAGAGAGGGCCAAGAAACAGATGGAGAAGATGGCTGGAGAGGCAAAGCGAAAACTGGTTTATCCACTCGGCCGGCTAATCTGACAACAAAGGAGAGCAGGCCCAAGAACAGAGAACCGAGCTGAATAGAGAATAGGAAAGAAATATACGAAAAAATACGCTTAGTCACATAAAGCCACAAAAAAACACAGACAAGTTCTTGGATTTCTTTACTCGCATGCAAAAAAAGGTCAATGTCTCGGTTGTATCATAAGAAAATATAAATTTATAAATAAAAATGAAGCTGCTACTATCTGAGAAAATAAGTGTTCCTCTGCATATTTTTTTGCCCTATCAGTTTATCCGGCAAACAAGCAGCGGAAGCGAAAAAAAAGAAACAAGGAAATATAAAATGGGAGCTTTAAAGATCAGATTCAGTTAAATAAACCTAGGCAACCCGATAAGACTGCGAAATTAAATAAAAATACTCGGAGCACAAATAATCGAGCCTATAAAATCGTTTACGTAACTTAATCTCCATTACTTAAACTGATAATAAAGTTAAAAATTTTCCTAGTAGGCTTTCATGAGTTTACTGTAACGAGATATTCTTTTATACACATGTACGTATAAATTTTGATGTTCTCAACTCAATATTATGTTTCACTACAGCAGCTACAAATGAAAGGTTATTTTCCAGACACAGCTGGGTTTCCGGCTAATATTACTTTTACCGATAAGCCGTCTACTAGGAGTTCGTTCAAAAATATTTTAGAGCACAAAGGAGAGGATGCGGGGCGTAAAACAATGGACCCTTTTGCCCTTTTCCTTTGCTTTATTTCGCAAACGTGCCAAGTGCAACATAGTAAAGAAACAAATTATGAAGCTACCAACAATTGAAACTAGAGATGACAACGTGACCGTGAATGGAAATGGTTGTGTTATTTTATAATAAAAATATATGACCTAAAATTATATCTATCATGATGATATATGGTGTTGTCCTGTTTTTGCTGTGGTATCTGCCAGATACAAATGTATTCTTCATTGCAAAATGTGTTACAATCAACAATCCCCATGCATGCGACCGACATTTATTGTTTGTCGAGTAGCAACCGAATAAATATAATAAAAAAACACATTTATTTATACGTGGATGTACATGTGGCGGATAAATCCCTTAAGCTTGTTGAATGAGTCAAGCGCATGGCACTTCAAATTGATGAGTAGCTTTAATGAAAGGGCGTGACTTGATGTAAATTGCTTTCTAGGGTGCTGCACATGCCGAGTAAAGTAATGTTGAGGGTTGGATGGGGAAGATGTCACTATTCTGGCAGGTAAAACAACCGTCGCTACGCTAATTTTCAATTCAACGATTTGGAAACCGACTTACATGGATAATTATCTTAATTAAAACTATGGTCACATAGCTTTCAGTACCTTTCACTTGAATATGTCTATTCCTTTAGTATCTTTTCCTACTAAAGTAATTTTTGCCAAAAAGAATGTATCTTATTTTAATCTTGTACTTTACTACTATTCTTAGCCAAAAGGTAATTTTATGTTCAGTTTTGTTTACCAAAGAACTAAGCAAGTATTTATAATTTCAAGACTGTAATATAATTTTAATAATCGATGGTTATTTCAGGTGGACACAGGTTCGCATCATCAGTTCGATTTTCACTTCCTTTTGATAGCTTCAAGCCTTATAAATGTTATTGTTTGCTTAGGGCTTTCATAAAACGTTTAATTCAATAAGGGAAAGCATACTTAGCTACTAAAAATGCGCTTAAATTGGGCTTTATGTGAGAATTATGCTGCCTCATTATTCCAAACGGCCTAAATAACAATCAAAGCGGGACTCCTCGCATGACACCAAGGGGGTGGTAAAATTTAATTAAATTATTAAAGTTGCGCGGTAAGCCACAGAGATACATAAACAAACAGACGAGAAGCAGACAAAAGGAATAAAAACTTTTCTTTTCTTTCCTTTATCCACTCTTTTTTTCCAAGTCAAGTTGCGAGGCATAAACAAACAGAGGCGAGCGATTCGCCAAGACGGAGATACATTATGCACAGACGCAGCTACAGATATAAGATACAGAAACAGCACGAACGGAAAAACAAACAAAAATGGAAATGGGAATGAAAGGGAGAAAACTAAGAACAAGACCAAGTCAAAGCACATTTTCCTGTTGGCATTCGCTTTTCGCATTCGCATTCAAGTGCAGACTCTCTCATTCATTTGACTCGGAGGGCCACAAAATTATGTGCATACCCAGGAATACATGTAAATAAATCTCGACATATACACAGATAGTTTCGCCCTTTTTCGAAGCAGTTTCACAAAGAATTCACAAAGTTTGGTTTTTTTTGCCGTCTCGAACTAGGGGAACCTTTTTAAGAAAACATCTGACAAAGGTTATCACTAAAATAAGCATTCTAAATAAATTAAATGCCTCAGTAGCATACATTTTTTAATATATGTTTTGAAAGAAATCATATAGTGCATAGATAATATATAATAGTAATTTTAATAAATTAACCCCCCTTTACCCATGAGGGTAATGCGAATTCGGCTTTTGAGGAAGTTTTGCCATTTCCTTTATTGTTCAGTCTTCATCTTTATGCGTTTTTCCACTTTGTCTGTCTCGCAATTTTCTCATTGTTGCTTGGGGTTACGACTGCTAAAAATGGGCGGAAAAGGGATAGAGGGGTTGGTAGATGATGGGGCCGCTTTTGCTTTTATTTTTATTGCTACCTTACTCCACAGAAGTCGACATTTTTTTGCTGCTCGATCTTTCGGGTATTATCATACCCCTCGGTATGCCGGTTTCCCCGCCACTTTTCGTCGGTGTGCCAAAGTTGATTTTCATTAGTTTTAATGTCGCTCATTATGTTATGTCTGTCTGTGTCTGGACTCTCTTTCTGTTTCCCCGCCTGTGGATACATACATACATTCCAGACACACGGCACTCGCAGATTGCTGCCAATAAAGGACAACTTTTGGCCAAAGAGTTGTGCGGGGTCTGTGTGCGGTTAAATATTTCATTTGCCATTCCGGGACTCAAATATGCAGAAGAATGTATAGAAAGCTCTTTCCTAGATGACAGCTATCAAAATTGATTATAAGAAAATCTCGTTCCTCTTTCTAACTTCACAACACACATCTACCAAGCAAGAAATTTAAATGTAATAAAATTAATAATATATATATATTTTTTTTAATATTCGGTGTTTTATTTATTAAGCTGTAGAGATAAATCGATTGGTTTGAATATTCAGAAGTACTCATAAATTTCTGTTTACATTTGTATTTATTGACTTACGCAAATAGTTGCGTTTGCAATGCATATTTTGCTTTTACTTTTATTATTCGAATAAAAGGAATATTCGAGTTAAAATATACGATGGCTATCTATATATAGAGGGCTGTAGCACTTTTGCGTGCACGAGTTGATTTTGTATTCATTATATATTAAATAGCAATAATAATAGAGATTATTGTACTACAAATAATAACATTTTAGGATAAAATTAGGAATTTCAAATATGAGGCTTACTTATGATGTTTACTAAATTCAATGCAAATTTTACTTTGGCTTTAATATTATTACTTCGGAAAGACCAAAACCCTAACCCTCAAGTTGGCCTCCGTTGCCTCTTGGCCCATCAGGATGGAAACATTTGCCTTCCCCCGTCCGACTTTGCACTTTTCCCCTTTCAGCTTTCTGAAGTGGATTTTAATTTAAATACTTTTGCGTGTGCTCTACTCTTAGTTATTCAATACCGACAGAAGCCAAGTTGGTTTCTGACCTCTCGTATTTTTTAGCTTTATGCAACAATTTCTTACAAAATACCAGAAAAACAATATTAATAAATTCTTAACATTTTGTATTTTTTCAGGTTACGCAAAAGATATTTCAGGAGTTAAAAGAGGTGAGTTGAAGAATGAAAATTGTTATTGGATTGCTGAAATCAATAATAAGTAGCAGTTCGTCAAATTTTAAAGAGTGAACGCCCGTGAGTTTGAAATGACTACGGTTGGTTTCCAAAGTTAAAGTAACAAGCGAAGAGCTTCCTCGATGGACAGAACTAACCCCAATCTCTGGACATTTATGTAGTTTTTTAAGCTCCGCGCATTTGGCCCATTCACACGTCGGCACTTCGGCACGTCTCCCCATAGTGCAATTTATAATATGTGCCGACAAAGGAAGCAAAAAAAGAAGGAAAAAATGCCAACTTCGGGGGAGCTCTAGAATTCGTTTAGGCCGTCCCACTCTTTCTCACAAAGCCACTCAAAGTCCCATGCCTTTTCCCATTTGTCTAGCATTTCGCCAACATTTCTCCGCCCTTGCTCCACCTCTTTTTTCACCTCTTCCCCCATTTTTTTAGTCCTTGGCATGCAGGTTGCATCGCTGTTGACTTGTCAGTTGACTGACGGACATAAAAAAGAGGGACTGCAAGAGTATTGCTTTTTACCCGCTCTTTTTCCCCGGCCATGCAAATGACATGGCGAACCTTCGTACACGTGTATTAAATATATATATACATATATGTTAGTATTCGATTTTTATACCCTTGCAGGGTATTATAATTTTAGTCAGAAGTTTGCAACGCAGTGAAGGAGACATTTCCGACCCTAAGAAGTATATATATTCTTGATAAGCATCAACAGCCGAGTCGATCTAGCCATGTCCGTCTGTCCGTCTGTCCGTCTGTCCGTCTGTCCGTCTGTCCGTCTGTCCGTCTGTCCGTCCGTTTCTACGCAAACTAGTCTCTCAGTTTTGAAGCTATCTGAATGAAACTTTGCAGATAGTCTTCTATATGCTCTCACTACTATATAAGTCGGAACGG
>VNJU01005638.1:0-18218 GCA_008042675.1 Drosophila seguyi | reverse complement strand
TTTCTTGTGGCATATCATTTTCCTTTCGCGACGAATGCTTTATGTGCCACAAAAGCCGCTCCATGCTGCCTGCCTGCTAAAAACTTTTCCGCTTTTCACGTTCAACGACGACGATCGCCGTCACCTAATGCCCTCTCTCTCCCCGCCACAGGTTTCCATGTTTTCCATGTTGTTTTTCCTTGTTTTTCCAGCTCGTTTTCTTGCCCGACTCCATTTGCGCAACAAACATTTTGCGGTGGGGGCTTTGGGGGTTGTGCTGCGCTGTGCTGGCTGCATCCATATGATTTGCAATTTCCATTGCATTGCTGCATGGGCTGCACTATGGTTGCGTAACCCAAAAGTTAATGCCACATAATCATGGCTGAAGTTGCAACAAACGCGCGGCCGCAATGGGAAATGGGGAAATTGTTGTTGCGGCCACAGGAGCGGGCGGGCGGACAGGCGGTTGGTCGGCTTGGGGAGGGTGCAACCATGACACGCCATCTTAGCCGATCGTCGACGCCAGTTTTGCAGTTAACCAGTTTTCCAGTTTTTCGCCACGTTTTTCCTGCCACTTTCTCTCTCTGGCGCGATGAAGTAATCGCATTGCAGTTGCCGCCGATGCCGTTGCCGTTGCACTTCTTTTCTCCACTCTTTATCAATTTTTCTTGTTTTTTTTTTTTTTTTGCTTAGTTGCCGGTGACTTAATTTTCGTTTTTGCGAGAAAAACGGGTTTCCCATTTTCCAGCCGAATGCCAAAAGTGGCAATGGATGCTGTTGCCGAGATCTCGTCGAGAGTCTGGCTCTGGGCCCGGCTCTGGTGGGACTCTTGGCCAAGACAAGGCTTACAAGGTGATTACGTGATTGGTGTATATATGTTGTATATATATATATATCTTATTGTTGGTTGGTGAGAGAAGGAGCGCAACCCCCTTTGGAAAGCCCTAGACCTCTGACGGCTGTGGGGGTAAGAGATTTGCCTTCAGGATTGGGTTGTATTTAAATAAAAGTATTAATTTCTATATATAAAATATTTTGTATATATAATTTTTTATATATTAAATATTATCTCTATATAAAATATATTTTAAAATTATTTAAGGACCTTAAATTTGAATTTCTTTATTTTACAATTTTAAAATTTATGTTTTTGAAATATTAAGCTGTATTTAGGTGGCTTTTTTTGTTTTGATTTTTAGTTTCATATATTTATATATCTAAATATGTCGATAACAAATGGTTTTTGTATCGATTAATTGAAAATCGCATACAGTTTCATTACAAATGTAACTGATAGTACAGTTGTGTCGATAATAAATCGATAATTTAAAGATGGACCAAATTATAAAAAAAAATATATATAAATTTTACCATTTATAAATTGATATTTATACATTTAGCTGCTTATCAACTTAAGTTAAAAAAAAAATAAAATAAAATAAAAAGTTAATTCAAAAAATTTTAAAAACTGATAAAAATAATTTTATATAAATAATATATATATATACAAAAAATCTAAATAAATAAAATATATATAAATAAAATATATTTTTATAAATATTAAATATTAAACATTATGCTTTTTGCATTGAAGACATATATTTTTTTAATGGTAAAATGTGAAATAAAAAAACATAAAATAAATTTTTAATTAACCTTACAACACAAATAAAAAATAATAATTATAAAGATAAAATTTAAAATGAATTTTAAATATTATCTAATATTTATGATTAAAAATCCAATCTTTCTTTAACTAATAATAGGACTAAGAAAATTCTTCTTTTAAAGGAAAAACTTTATTATTTTAAGAAATTCCTTTTAAATTAAAAATAATTAAAATAACTATTATAATTCCATGAGGCTTTTAGTTAATAGTTTAAAAATAAACAAATTAAATAATGTATAATCTGCATGAGCTCTTAAATATTTATTTTTTTGCTTTAAAATCTAGGGTTAGTCTTAATCAGAAAATGTCCTTTATTAGTATCTTGCAAAATAATGTTTTCCTAAAGAAATTCTAGAAACTCACCTAAATTGTTTATGGAATATTAACCATTAGTAGGATATATACATAACTTGTATATATACGTAAAGATCGGTGGAAATATCAATTTAATTGGCGCAGCACGATTGAGGAAATGCGAAAATGAGATTTCCAGCGGCGGCTATCTTCGATTCATGGCATCAATTTACGGATCCCACTCTGGCAAATGTATCTGTATCTTTGCCCATGTATTTGTGTATCTTGTATCTGTGTATATCTTGTATCTGTGTTGCTGCCCCCAATGCTTTCCGCTTGGAGAAAAGTGATCGCATCGCTTCCTGCTTCGCATGGGCCTCGAAGTTGCAACCATTCGAATTTCGATTGCCATGCAACAGTTGCAACTCCTGCTTTTCCACTTTTCCACTTTTCCACCTTTTGCACGGCTCTCGTCGCGCGGTAACGGTAACATTGCCTGCTAACACCATTTTCCTTTTGCCGCTTTTGTTACGTGAGGAAAAACGAAAGTAAAACTCGCAAATTGCGATGACGACGATGACTTTGGTGCAACGTCGCGTCGTCGCAATGCATTTGCTGTTGCTGTTGCCTTTTGCTATTTTTGTTGTATTTTGTTTTCTATTTTTTTTTGTTGTTGTTGTTGCTATTTTGCTATTTCGCTGTTGCAACTGCAGTTGGCATTGTTAGTTTCCATTTTCACATTATACTCTTTGGCAAAGGCAGCCGAACGCAAAACGTGGCCCACTCGATCAATTGTTGACTTGGTCATGGCTCGGAAATAGTTTTCGCCAGTGCCTATGGCTCTGGCTATGTCATCCGCTAAGGTTCATGGTAAATAAATAAATATAAATATATATGGAGATATATATATATATTATTTATTTTTGTTTGGTTTCTTAGTGCGAAATTATTCATGGATGTGTGGCAATATATTCCAAAATGGATCGTGCTTAATATTTTTAATAGTTTTGAAGGTTTTTTAAAAAGAAATATATACCTTTAAGTATTTAATATATTTCTAAACTATTTTTAAAATACTTGATAAATGGTTTCTGGATAGGACTCTTGCTTATCGATTTAAAGTTTCTAATTTATCGATATTATATTGATAAATATTATAAAAATACAAAATATATAAAGAGAAAGAAGACGGTATGATATCATATATAAAATGTAAATATAAATATAGAATTTATAAATATGTATTATAAATATATGTATATAAATATAGAATTTAATTAAATATATAAAATGTATGTATTTGCATATATGCAAATTTTTAATAACAGATTAATATTGCATTTAACTTAAAAATATCAATATAATCATAAGTTAGGCACAAAAAATGATATTCAATTTATTTAACCTTTCTTACCTATAATATAGGTTGTATATCGATCAATTTATAGAAAGACTTCCACAGAATATATCGAAGGATTGATAATTTGTTATTTTCCTAATCGAAACTATATCGAATTTGCTTAAAATAAATAAAAAAAACTACTCATTTGACCTTTCAGATAAAAGGGGAAAAGTAAAAAAGAATATAAATCAAATATATACAAATATAAAATATATATAATTTCTTAGAACCTAAGTATTGATTACAGCTTGATAATATTGAAAAATTTGTTATATCGATATAAAATCGATAAAATTAAGAAACACTTGGATTTCTTTCGATAAAACTACTTTGGTTAGACATTTCCTGTAGCAAGTGTAATATATTTAATAAATTTAAGAGTATTCCAACTTTCGGCTTAAGGTTTCCCCGTCCCCCCCTAGAGTTTTGTTGTCTCCTCTTGGAGCCCCTCCCTCTCCCTCTCCCCCTGCCCCTTTTTGTTTTTCCATTTTCATTACGCCGCCTGATCGAATCAGTGAATGGGAAAAACGGGATTTTTCAGCCAAAAGCTGGCAAAAAAAAAACACAAACAAAAAATATATAAAAAGAAAAACAAAACTGGAATGTGGCACAAACACTGTTTTGGCTTCAGCCAGAGGGGAGGAGGCAATGTGTATGAGTGTGTGTGTGGAGGTAAAGATCGCCCCCGTTCCGCCCCCCCGGCTCCCTCCAGCTTCGCCTTCGACTTTGGCTCCATCCAAGATCCCCGATCTCCCCCAGAGTGGGTAGCAGCTCGCTCGCTGCGCTGGGCTAGGCGATTGTTATGTCATACAAGGAAGCGAATGATGGCCAACAATGGGGGGCTAGAGCGAGGGGAGGCGGGGAAGGGGGACGGGGGACACAGGCAGGCGGCTAGGCTAGGTGACTAGTGACTAGTTGGACATTGGGAAATCGCCATGGAGCAGCTGGAGCTTGGAACTTGGAAGAGTTTGGTGCCTGGGACCAGGGACTTGGGCTGAGCTGGGACTTGGCACCAGCTGGAGGTGGGGCAGGGGTTGGTGAGGGGGTTTGGGGGGTGGTTTGGGGGGATTTCTTACACGGAAAACAAAAGCATAATATCTACAGGGACCTTTGACAGGTGCTAGCCATAAAAATATGTGCTTATATGGGGAAATAACGATAAACGCTTGGCGATTAACGATTAACGATCAACGATTAACGATTATTATTACGAATTACCATAGATAACGAATAAATATCGATATACCCTCATTGGAGGGATAGCTAAGCCAAGCTAATCAAAGCTTCTGATCATTATATCCTTAGATATATTATATATATTATATTTTATCGAAAGAAATTCAAGTGTTTGTTAATTTAATCGATTTTATATCGATATAAACTATGATTATTTATATGTTTCAATATTATCAATTTTTAATCAATAATTTGGTGTAAAAATAATTTTATATATTATATATTATTATATTATTATATTATTATATTATTATATTATTATATTATTATATTATTATATTATTATATTATTATATTATTATATTATTATATTATTATATTATTATATTATTATATTATTATATTATTATATTATTATATTATTATATTATTATATTATTATATTATTATATTATTATATTATTATATTATTATATTATTATATTATTATTATTATATATTATCTATTATATTCTATCATTTTTCCCTGTGTCAATCCAAGTTTTCCCAGCTTTTTTTTTCACAAGTTTTTCCTTTCATCGATGCAGCAGCAGCATTAACTTCGTGATGTTTTCCCATTTTCATTTCGGTTTCATTTCGTTTCTCGTTTGCGGCTTCGTTTTTCTAGGTTTCCTGCTGCTTTTGGCGTTACTGGGTAAATGTTACATAAGGCAAAGCCGAGCCGGGCCCAGGCCAACTCCCCTCCCCCCCGGCACCCCTCTCTCACCACCCATCTTTTGTGCTTTTTTATGCATTTTTTGTTGTTGTTGTTGTAAATTTTAGCTTTTTATTTCACCCTGGAAGTCAATGAACTTTGCATGGAGGTGAAACGAGTCAGAAATTGTTTTGATATTCAATTCGATTTTGAGAGGTTAGGCTTTATAGTTTGTGTACTTTTTTTTTTGAGGGGGAGTTTTTCATCTGTTTTTTATTTAGTTTTTCTTTTTTTTTTTGTTTTTTGCAATTTTTGGAGGTTGGGTTTGGGGTTTGTGGGGCCTTTGTTCGAGGGTTTCGCGCTCCTCGCTCGGACCGGATAATGGGCAAAAAAGCAATTAAAATGTCAAAAGCGTGCACAAAAGGAGAAAGTGAGAAAAAAAGTGCAAAAAACAACAACAATAACAAAAATGAAGGCAAGTCGCGTTGGGCTTAAGTTTTATTTCATTTTTTTGTTGTTGTTGTTTGCTGTTTGCATTTTAACAATTACATTTTTTAAAATGCGAGACAGACACCAGGAAAAAAGCCAAAGCAAAGAAAAAAAAACACAAGCTTAAAAAAAGCAAAAAAAAAAATACTAACTCAAGCAATAAAAAATAAAAGTTATACACAAAGTGACCATGGCCATGGCTAAGGGTTTGTTTCTTTCTCTAATTTATTTATTGGTGTTTTTCCTTGGCACTTAACTAGGAATCTGATTCCTTAAAGTCTTTCAAATGAATGATGTGGCATGCTAATGATAAAGATGTTGCACTGCTAGATGATCATCATGATCATCATCATCACCAACAAATGTGTAATGGCAAGTACAGCCCAACAGCAACAAATATATATATATATATATCATCATAATAAACATTTGAGCAACTTTCACTTGGCGCTTGAATTCAACGCACGACAAATTCAAAACGACAAACGACGATCAAAGCCCATTGTACCTGCTGTTGGTGTGTGTGTGTGTGTGTGTGTATGTCCGTGTGTGTGGGGGTGTGGGTGTTGCTGTTGCCATTGCTCCCTCCCCCACACCAGCGACAAAGCGGAGAAAGAAGCAACAATAAAAAATATAGCAAAAAAAATGTTCAGAAAAATAAAGAGCAAAAAAATACAGCAAAAAAATTACAGGAAAAAACTACAGGGGAAAAACAACAACAAAAGTACAGTACAAAAATTTTATAAAAAAAAAACAGCAACAAAAATTAAGCTGGAAAAAATGTAGAAATAAATAGCAGCCAAAAAAATAGTTAACAAAAAATTAGGAATAGAAAAAGCAACGCAATTCGCCTATGCAAAAAATATATAAAAAAAAAAATAAAAATTTTTTACGATGAATCGAAAATTCAATCGAAACTAAAGGAAATTGAAAAACACTGAAGATAAGCAGTGGCTCAAAAGTTACAACTTGAAATCAGGGGATATATATACACAAAGATATGGATTTTAAAAACTCATATAGATTTCGATAAATGGAAAAAAAAAGAATAAGTAAATGAATAGATAGAAAAAAATAATAGTTAGATAGATAGATACAAGATAGATATATACAAAAACAAAGATATTTAGATAGATAAATACAAGATATATATAAACAAAAATATATAAATATAACATAAAGACAAGTAGATGGTCAGGTAGGAAGACGTAATAAAAATGTAGATGCATAGATACATAGAAGAGAAGAATAAATAGTTAGATAGATAGATATTTTTTAAAATATTTCAATTTATTCAATAAGATATTTCTCGATATTCCAACGATAACAATATATTCAGATATATTCCAATATTTCAACGATTAAAATGTAACAATAAGTTCAAAATATATTTAATATTTTTTTCATATTACAAAAGGTGATAAGTCGAACCTAATTTTATGTATGATTGTTAGCGCCACATTTTCATCGATACATTATATCTTAAATTTTTCGATTCAATTTAAAAATTCGATAAATCCAAAGTTGTTTTCGAAACGATATTTTTATCGATATATGATATTATATGCACTCCCCTAGCGCTCTGACAGCCCACGCTGAATTTTCCTCCAGAAACGAGGAGGAGTTGATCTCTGCGACCGGTTTCCAGCCAAGACAGACACTTCCTTTCACCTGGGTAACCTGGGAGATGCTACCTAGCCACCACTTCCGCCTCTCCAAAGCCTTAGTCGGGATCGGTTTCGACTTGGAGTCGCGCTGAGCTAAGCTGTGGAGCTGTCAATGCCAGTGACACACTTATGCCATCACATGTGGCTTTCATATCCGAGCATCCGTTTTGCGTATGTGGCACATATATCCGATATATATACGTATATATATATATAGCCAGGAGTCGACTCTCTGGCTGGGCTGTCATGTGCAGCAGTCGCGTAGTCCCTGTACTCCGTATTCATATCGTTTATCCATAACGTATCGATGTCCTTGGCGCTGGCGGCGGTGCGTTGAACCCATAGAATCCATAGCTTACGTGTTGCCTTGGAATGGCCTGCAAAGGGGGATAAGGAATCAGGCGGGGGGAAGGGGGCGAGGACAGAGAACATTTGGGACCTGCGCACGAGGTGCCTCCATCGTTGTCCTCGCCGTTGTTCGTTGCGGCAGGTCAGTTTTTTCAGAGCTTTTTCCTGACCTGACCTACCCCAGGCTCTGTATGGTTCTGCCTCTGCATGCCAGGCTCTGCAAAGTCGCGTCACCTTGCCTGGCACTATGGGAGCCATCCTCCTCCCCCTCTAGGAGCAGTCAGGACATTTTTCGACTGCTGCTGCTGCGGCGGCTGCATCTCTGTGCAGCAGCTGTGTGTTTGTTTGGCGCCCAAGTGCAAGTTCAATCTATAAATTTGAACGGATTCTGTTCTCGGCCCCGACCCTGCCCCTGTTCTCTGCGTCTGTCCGTGCCGCCCAACCCCCCGCCTCTTTACCTCCCTCTCCCTCTCTGTAGCAGCAGGAGCAGCCTCCCCAAAAGCGCGATGTCCTTGCCAAATTGTAAAGTTCACGCAGGAGAAGTGTAAATGTATAAAGGAGCCAAGAGGGGCTGTGTTTTTTGGTTTTTATATATTAAAATAATATTAAATTGTAGCATAAGTATGAAACTTTAAGTAAAAGAAACTCTAAATAAATTTAAAACCAATTTTAAATTGATTTTCAAACTTATTTGAGTTCACAGAAAATGAATTTTGTTTGACACAAATTACGCATACGTCATGTGGGCCAACTCAAGTTGGGGAAATCTTTTACATATAAGCTTTTAATTATAAAGTCTAAATAATAAAAAATTGATATTTATATTTGTATATTTTTATATATAAATAATAAATTTGTTAAATAAAAACCTTAAGAGAGACCACACTGCGTATGAGTAATAAAATGAAGAAAATTCAGCAAACAAGCTGACTTAAAAATAATTTTAAAGTACGGATGTATTTTTAGACCTATATTAATTAATAAGTATATGTATTATATTATACTTATAGTGTATATAATATTATTTTATATACATAATAAATTTTATTAACATTTTTATTATTATTTTTGGTATGTTTATTTTAAGAAATTCCAGAAAATGTTAGAAAAATCATAAAATAGAGGAAATTTTGGAAATTTGTTAATTTTTCTATATAAATTGATATATATTCAGTATAGTTGTCATATCAATATCTTCCTCAATCTTTGACCTTTAACTTGGAGTTATGGACACCTTTTTTTCCCAGTCAGCAGCAGCAGCAGTTGTGGTGACCCCATTCACCAGCCGAAGGCCAGCAGCCACACACACGCACACACAACACACACACACACACAACACACACTCACACACAACACACACTCACACACAGCACACACACACACATGTGAATTGGAAAAAGGGAAAACATAAATAGGAACGAGATCAAGATCAAGATTCGAGACGAATCAAGTTGAAATTCTTGCGGGGATTTGTGTCTGTCTCTCCGTCTGTCTCTTAGTCTGTCCGTCTGTCTGTCTTTCTGTCTGGCCAGTTGCCTAGGTCTAGGCCATAGTTACCATACAACCGTGCCCATATGGCCATAACTACAGCAGCGATCGTGCAGAGAAAGAAAATGGGGGGATAATTCAAGGTGTTTAAGTTGAGAGTTGGAACTGATATTAAAGGAGTTTCTAAGACAACAAAATTAAATAAATTATAAATAATAAATAATATAACAAATTTAATAAAATAATACTACAAATAATAAAAATTTTATAAATTGGGTATATTTAATATTTAAAATTATTTTATTATCTCAAGTTGTAGAAAGCTTCAACAAATTTATTTATTTACTTCTTCTTAAAAGCATTTAATAATTTATGTTTGTTTATTTATTATTATTTTTATTTATTTCTTAAGCTGTAGAGCCTTTCCAAAAATTAAGTAAACCCTTCCTTAATGTTTGTTTGCTGATACAAATTTTAATTTATAACTTTAATGCATAAAAACTGAACTAAAGTTAGAAATACATATTTATTTCTGTTGTTAATTCCCTAAACCTTCTAGGTTAATTTTCTGGTAAATTATTAGTATATTTTTTAGTCATTACTTAAACCTTAAAAATAAAATAAAATTAAGTTTTTTAGGTAGGAATGTGTATATACATTCTTGAGAATTTAAAGTCTTAGAAGCATACATAAAATGTAAATTAGGCTTAGTTAAGAACCTTGTAAAATAATTCTAGTTTTTTTGGTGAGTGCATCTGGGGGATTGCCTTTTATTCTTGTCCCCGTCTCTCACTCTCTCTCTCTCCCTCTGTTTCCCCCTCTCTCTCTCTCTCTCCCTCTCTTTGTAAATATCAATTTCCCACTCCGTCAGCTCGATGTTAAGTTCAATGTTGAAATTAGCATAAACTACCGTTAATTGCATTAGCATTAGTCTGGCCCGAACGGAATCTTGGCTAGTCTCGGGTCTCGGTCTCGGTCTTGGCTCCCACAACAGCGACAAGCGATCAAGTCATAGTATCTCCCACTTTTTTCGTATCATAAGATATATATACGGCTAGACTCTCCCCCGATCATCGCACATATATATATATATATATATAGTATCTAGCCGTCGATTGCACTTTTTATGGCGCATTCTTGGCGCATATGTCACGGCATCGACGGGGCGACAGCAGTTATCCTTGAACGCTGACGTCGCTGGTTTGCCTTCTTTTTTTTTTCTCATTTTCATTATTGCATTGCGCATACGCTCTGTTGGCCGCCTCTCGGATCAATTTGCTGCTGGTTTCCAGGTATTTTAGACGCCATAAAAAAAAAAAAAACAAACGCAACAAAAAACAAATACCTATAAAATCAAGTACTTGGAAATGGAAATGAAAAAAGCAACTTGAAAAGGCTTTAAGGTGACTTAGATCGAGGCTAAGATGCTTCAGGATTAAAATATAATTTTTTATGTATTTTTTACCAGTCAAAAAACAGTCATAATTTAATTAATTTGTTAAGTTGTTGGAAGTTTCTTTAATTTTCTTGGCTTTTCCCTAAATGTTCTATTAATATTAATAAAAACTTCCGCAGGTTCCTTCTCATTCTCTTTGATCTCCAATTTAAATATTTAATATAATAATAATGAAGTTTTTTCAGAGTTTTTATTAAGCTTGATAGGTTCTAAAATTATTCCCTGTAACCCATATATCTATAAGGGTATATCTCTGTGTTTCAACTATCGATCGTTGATCATAAAATATGGTTATGGTTCCCGTTCTTGTTGTTGTCGCTGCTAGTTCCGTTATGCGCAGTTTCAGGTTATAAATAACAACGCAGATCGGAGTGCGTCGATGTCTGGCTGTATATAAACCATATAGTATATATATCTCTTGTAGTAAATATATATATATACAGATATAAACGATAGCCAAGCAGAGTTTGCTTAACATTGACTCTGCTGCTATGGAGGCCAACGAGAATGCTTTGAATTATTATTGGAATGTTTAGCCACAATTAGGGAAATTTAGTTGAGGAAATTTAAGAAATTCATGAATTTCAATAAGGAAAAATAATAATTAACAATAATAATCTCGATAATTGAAATATTTTAATGTTAAATGTTATTTTTTTAGAGATTTCATATTTTGATCAAAGTTAACGCTGCTTTCGATATCATTTGTAAACCGATATTTCTATCTAAATATAATCGAATTAGTTGATCGATATATTCCGATACATTTCCAATTGGCTTCTGGAATTAGAAACACCGACTGTGTGTCGCACAATTATTGTTAATAACAAATGGCGCGGGGTGTGCGTAGACTGCAGACTGTCTTCTAGAGACCCGAAGAACAAGGCAAAGGGGGAAGGGGTGGGGGGAAGGAGGGAGGCGATAGCTAGGCAAATACACGTAAAAAACGTTTGACCCAGATTCCAGAGCGAAGCGTCTGTGCCTGTGTTGGTACTTATTTGTCTATAAGTATATTATTTCCTATCTGTAGCGCTAGAAAAAAAAATATGTACTATTATTATACGCACACACACGCACTCTCCACTCTACACTCTCTTCCGGCAGCTCTCCTCTCTCCACTCTCCATTAGCGACCATATCAGCTGTGGGGTCCCCACTTGATCATCATAACTCAGGCCGAGAATCTCCCGTCGTCTCTTTGGGGTCTTTCCCCCATTTCTCCACTCCCCAACACTCTACACTCTCTGCACTCTCCACTCTCTTCCCTCTTTCTCCCACCCCCTTTCTTCTTGCTCTTTCTTTTTGTTGATGTTTTATGCCGGCTGCCAAAGAATATGAACAAACACACATGCTTTACACAGAGGGAAAAAATTGAAAGGAATGAAATATATTTTTGAAGACGAGAATTTTCAGAAGAATCAGTAGAAAGCCTGTGTTTTTTAGAAGAATTTTGGCACTCTTAAAACTGAAAAAATTAAATATTTAATAAGGCATCTTCATCCCTTTTTTTAGCATTTTAAATTGACAAAAAAATATTTATAATTTGGAAGAAAAGAATAACAAGAAGAATCTGGAGAGAATCTGAGTTTACTTTTGGAGAATTCTGGCAATATATTAAGCTGGTAAAAAATTATTTAAATTAATTTCCTCTTAAATATTATGTAAGTAATAAAATTATAGGAAAAATCATAATAAAGCCTGTGTTTTTTGAAGAAGAATTATGGCAAGCTTCTTGAGATTTGAAAATTTTTAAAGCTGGTAAAAAATTTATACAAAAAATTGCATGACTTTAAACATTAATTTGTATTTTTTCTGGATTTTTAAAATGTCATCATACTATTATTTAGAAGAGAAGAATTATAAGAAGAATCAGCTTTGTTTTTTTCTTAAGCTTAAAAAGCTTGTAAAAATTTATTTTTTAAATTAATAGCTTCTTTCAGTCATTCTAAAGCCTCTTTTAGTTTAACAAATTAATATTTTAGCTTTTCCTGAAGACTTACAAATTTATTTTTAAATCATAATCCACACTCTTTCGTTTTCCGTGTAAACAAACAAAAATGTTGTTCCCCAAAGAACAAAAAAGAAGAAATAATTTTTTGTTTAAACTGAGTTGTTGTGTGTGCTTGTTGTTTTTTTCATTTTTGGGGAATAGAACTCAAAACCCGATGACTGCCGATAAGATAAAGACACATAGAACTGAGGGCAGCATATATAGAGAAACATTTCTTTCTTTCTTTCTTTCTAATTTTTTTTTTTTAATTTTTTTATTTATTTTTTGGGTTGGGGGCAACTTTTTTCCTCTATTTCGAAACGCTGGCGACCTACTTGTTGGATGTGCGGGCGTTCTGTGTGTGTTTGGGGCAGCAGACTTGTGCTGCTTTCGTTTGTATTTGTTGTTGTTATTCTCATTGTTAGAAAAAAAAAATACAAAAAAACACACACATATAAACCGACAAAAAAATTATTGTAAACAAAAATAAACCTTCAACTTGATACGCGTCCAGGGATGTGTTGAAGGTGTCGTCGTTGCTTCTAGAGATAGTGTGTGTGCGTGTGTGTGTGTGTGTGTTTTTTTTTTTGTCCAAATGGAGGAGGGTGGTGTGCGTGTGTGTTTGGAGGGGGTGGTGTGCGTGTGTGCTTGCGAGGGCAAACATACAGAAAGATCTTTCAATGCCTCCAAATACCTGTCCACAGAGAGAAATGTTAAGTGCATAGATCAGTAAATAATTGAATATTGCTTTAAAAAATATATACTTTATTTTATTTATAATATTATTTATGTTTAAAATATATATATTTACATTTTACAATCCATTCTAAAGGTATTACTAATTTCTTACAATTTTTTCTTTTCTTCAAATATATTTTTGTAGCTGTTTAATTATTTTTTGAAGTGCTTTTTCAATTAAGGGACGTCGAAAAAGGGGGCGGAGGGTGGCGGCGGATATATAGGTCACCAGCAAACATAAATAGAGCTGGCCGAGAGCATGACGAACGCCCAGACACACACACAGCACACACACACCGCACACAGTTTTGGTCTCTTAGAAGTACTCAAAGATCGATGGGCTTTGTTTTTTAGGGGAGCGGGAGGGGAATTTCTACAGGGATCTATGGATAACGAATCAATTATAAATAGCCTATTTTAAGTACTCGATATTCTTACTAATTGATATTCTTAGTAGTCGTTACTGATGGTACTCGTTGTACTTTATTGTTATACTTACCACTCGCTACTCTTTCTTTTTACCACTACTACTACTCGCTACTCTTTTTTTTACCACTACTGCTAGTATTCATAAATTTTATTATTCTTAAACAAGTGACTACTCGCTCCGTTTACTCGTTAATCTTACTATGAACTACTTTTACTACTAGCTTCTCTTTTTTTTACTTACTCTAGTTACAACTCACTTCCTTAACCTCTTGCTCTGGTTGCTATTTTCAACATTGACTTCTCGTTACTTCACCTACTCGCTACTTTGAGAACTCGCAGCTTGCCACAAAGCATGTTGCTCAATATGGCAACATTTTCTGCTGTCTTCCCCTCAAAATAAAAAAAAACAAATAAAAGTGCTACTCGTTACCCAAGCCAACGAGTAGCTCTCTTAATTCTTTTCAAGTTAAAATAAAGTTTTAAAAGATTTCTGCTTGTTTTAGCACCTTTCTCCGATCGATAAGTTTATATTGACATTTATGTTGGTGAAAATTTCCATTGGGCTTTCCCCTTGGCAATTTTCTATTCAATTTTCACTTCGAAGAAATGGCCAAATGTGGAGCAGCAGCAGCAGCAGCAGCAGCAGCTGATTATCATGCCGCCACCCACACGAATTTTCAAGTTCTTGGCCCAGCGCCCGTTGCCCATCAAAACGAGGTACGAGGGGTTAGAGGGGTTAGGGGAGTGTGTGAAAAATCCATGAATATGATGAAAATCATCATCGATGCTCTGACGGACTCGGACTCAAATTGCGGCCGCCTCAAATCGATCCCTCGGCAACTGCAGTCGTCGCTGCTGCTGATGTTGATGTTGCTGCTGCTGCTGCTGCTGCTGCTGCTGCCTGTCTGTCACTTACTGTCGGCGGCAACTGTCAAAATTGACCTAAAAAAGCTAACGAAAAAAGCGAGTAAATAAATAAATAAAATGCCCAAGAAGAAGAATACGAAAGAATCTAAAACGAAAAATGGGGGATTTGAAAAGCGCGCGGGGGGTAATTTGATATTCCCTTCCATTCCCAGTCCCTCACTGCTCCCTTTTTGAGTAGGAAATCCGAGATAACCGTATAGCTATAGACATATATATATATATATATATCAGAACGAACTGAACGAGCCACTTCACTTGACCGACAAACCACCAGCTCACCCAGTTCTCGGCTATATAGAATATCTGGATTATGCAAGACCCTCCCAGAGCCTCAAAAAATCGAAACTAGAGCAATCTATCGGAACTTATCTAGAGATATATATATGTGACCGCTGCATATAGGGTATATGCGGCATTAGGTTTTTGGTTTCTTCTTCGTTTTTTTTTTTTTTTGAACAGGAAAATGGGTTATGATTTGCTTACAGATTTAGTTTTTGGGTTTTGGAAAGGCTTCTTCTCATGACAAATGATGCTTCTTCTCTTTATTAATTTTCTGTGTATGAAATATATTATATTAGCTATAATTATCTAAATCTTTAATTTATTATATTTTATTAGGTAAAATATAAATAATTATGGTTTTTTAAATATATTATATTTATTATATTAATTATCTAAAGCTTTAATATATTATTTTTTATGAGGTAAAATATAAATAATTAAGGTTTTTTAAATATATTATATTTATTTAATAAAATAAATTGTTGCTTTGACATATTCATTGATTTTTTTATGCCACACGTACAGGGAAATAGTTCTTAATTTATTTATGTTACAAAGCTCTCAAATATTTCACAAAATTTTAATTTTAATTATTATTATTATTTTTACTAAAATATTTATATATTTATTTCTAGTTTATTATAGCTTAAAGTATTTAAATATTTTCTTAATTATGTATTAGAATTAATTCTATAAAGCTCAACAATATTTCCCAAATGATTTACTTATTATTATTAATTTATTTATTATTTTTTAATTCCTAATTGATTAATGTTAAAGCCTTCAAATATTTTTTTTATTATGTATGATTATTATTATTTTATTTATTCTAAATTTTTTGTATGCCAAAAATCCTCAAATATTCCCTTAATGTTTATAAACTCAATATATATTTGTATACATTTATTAACTCTTTGTATATATTAAATAAGTCGTTTTCTATTTATAAAAGATATATCTTTCTTATTTATTTATTAATTATTATGTATTATTTATAATTATTTTTATCACCTTAATTTGTAGCCTTAATTTTAATATGCTTTCCCCAAACAAAACACTGATCTTGTTGCAATATCTTTCTTTATCTTTGCAGTTCTTAGAGGGAATGACGCAGGCATTTCTTTTGCAGCGTTGGACTTTCGTTTTATAAGGTGAGTTCTTCTTCCAGTTCTTCTTCTATTATTTTGTTTAAGGGGTTAAATTAGGGCTGCGAGGGGGTTAACACATGGCTGATTTATGGCCAAAAGCCAGAGCCTAGATGGGGCTTCGATTTATGGCCAAAAGAAAGAGTCCATGGACTGGGTTGGGGTCAGCCAGCACCTGCTCCACAGGTGAATCGCCCTGCCAAGGGGTAAATCGTTCACAATATGCATGTATATATATATATATATATTTAGAGCTAAAGCTGATATATATATGTGACCCAGAAACATTATGCGAGTAGAACAGCAACCGAAACAGAAACAAACAAACAACAGCCAGCAGTGGCAGTGGCAGAATATTGTCAGCATTTTTCCCTCTAGTTTTTTTTTTTTTTTTTTGTTTTTTGCACTTTTCCAGACAGACTTCACACTCACAAGCCCCCCTCTCTCCTCTCCCAGCTTGGCTTCTCATGAACTTTTCGTTCACTTGACATTCGTTCCGGCACAATATGTTTTCCCAATTAAGTCCAGAAAACAGAAAATAACAATAAACCATATTAATAATCAAAGGCAAATCACTTGAAAGAAGTTTGGTAAATATTACAACAACAAAAAACTACAGAAAAATCGCTTAAAAGAAGTTCTGGAAAAAATCTAGAGGCGTGTTGTAAAGTGCCAAAGTATCATTAACTTTGCCCTCAATAATTTTCAAAAAGCAAAAAAAAAAAACAAAAAAAAACCAAGGAAAATACAGCCCAAATAACAAAAACTTTTCTTGCTGCACACAAGTCCTCTTTCTCTTTCTGTCTTTCTCTCTCTCTCCCTGTCTCTCTCTCTCTCTCTCTGTCCCTCTGCCTCTGTCCCTTGCTCTAACGTCTGTTGCAATGGTGGCGTATACGTAATCTTGTTGTTTGCTTCGACGCTGCTGCTGCTGCCTGCCTGCCTGCTGCTTTTTTTGTTTGCTGTTTTTCTTGTTGTTGTTTTTATTATTGTTTTTGTTGCTGCCCAGATTGCAGTTGGGGTTTTTTTTTATGCAAATGGCGTTCAAGGATTTCTGTGTGAAAGTTGTTGAACCTGATGACTGGCAATTAGAGCTATAACACTTGTGGATACCGTTAGCGGAGACCGCCAAGCATTTTGGACCTTTGAAAAAATATATATAGAAGATAGGTAGAAGATGGAATATATAGGATAAAGATAGAAAAAGATGGAGAAATTGAGAGAGATATAAAATATATAGATATATAAGATAGAAGGGTATATATGAGATATATAATATAGATATATTAGATTAATATGAGTTTATTTAACGTTCTATTAGTTTGTTAAAGGGTTGTTTCATATTGGTATTTATTGATTTAAATATATTGTAAAAAATTCTACAATTGATCATAATACGATCACAATCTGTTCATAATATATAAAGACTTCGGTCACTTTGATATTATCACTAGTTTGAGCTTAAATTAGTTATTATTCAGACTTAAATTTAGCTAATTTTTTAATATTTTCAAGATAATATTTTAGTTTTCCCAAGAAAAAATTAAGAAAATATACAAAGAACTCTATTAAAAGCTGGTTTTAAGCTATATATTTTTAAATATACTTTTAATTATACATTAAAAACATAAATAGATAAAAAAAGGAAGGCAGAAATGGTAAAAACGGCTTTACAAAGGATTTAATATTAAGAATCTATAGAAAAATCCCTACTTTTATTTAATTAATTAACTAAACAACCAAAAATTAATAATATTAAAATAAGAAGTTCGTTTTATAAGCAATTTAAAAGGCCTTAAAATATCATCATCATTAACATTATCATATAATTTATTTATATATGTATAAATGTATATAAAGCATACAAAATTAGATTCAGATTTCGATTTAGATTTATTTATTTATTAACTTAATATAAAATATCTTATTTACTCCTAAACAATAATCAATTTATAATATTTAATATACTCTTAATACCCATAATCTCCAAACAAAGCCCAAAATACCTATCATTTCACAATTCGAAATACCAAAAGCATTAGGAATATT